>JAJOOR010010238.1:0-18242 GCA_036250505.1 Solanum acaule | reverse complement strand
GGTTTATGGAGACTTGAGTTATCTGAACTCGCATCCCCATATCGGTGCTCAATACTACTCCCAAAATATACTTAGCTCATATGTTTGTAAAAACAAAACTCTTTCTGTGATTTGAGATAATTGCTCAAAAACTTAGCTCAAAGGCTATCTTGGAAATCAAGGTTTCCTCTCTTGTTTTATTTTGAAAGCATTTACTCTTTAATCGAAAACTAGCCCAAAGGCTCTTTACTGAAAAACTAGCTCCAAGGCTCTTTACTGAGATACTAGCTCAAAGGCTCTTTTGAAAATCTCAATTTTCTGTTCTTATTTAAATGTGAAAACATTTTAAACTCTTTTGGGAATACATAGTCCCCATATACTTTTGAAGAAATGAACTTCAACTTTACTCTTTACTGAACTCAAAACTTAAGTCTTAAAACAAAGTTTAAACATTTGTAAAAGACTTCTTAAAGTATGGTTCATGCCGAATGATGGGAATGAACGACTCAATGCAAGGTTTTCAATAACCATAGATAGAACTCAATACTTGGAACTCAAGAACTTCAATGATACTACTCATCTCAAGATTGTTCGACTTATATTGTTCATGCGGGAATATGGGCATGAAATGTTCAACTCAAGGACTCAAAGATATTTCTCAAAAAGGATTAGGAACTCAACACTTAAAGGCTTAGAACTTGGAGATATTACTCCTCTCATAAATACTCAACTTCTGGAGTTCATGCGGAATTTAATGGCATGAATGACTTGACTCGTAGTTCTACATAACATTATGGAACTCATGTATATGACTCTTCTCTTTCTCTTACTTGCTTCCTCAAAACTTAGTTCAAATCGATAGTTGATCTCAAAGGATTCACCATTTAACTCAAAGGCTTTCTTGAACTCTACTCTGAACTCTCTCTTGAATGTGAATTATGAACTCAAGAGTTATGGTTCATTATAAAAAAAAATATCTCGTGATGACAAAGTAGACTCATGAACACATTTTCCTCATCCTCTTACTCACTTACTTGAGCCTTGAAATAAATTACTAGAAATTGTAGAAGACTCCTCAAAAGGGCTCAAAGGGACTTTCTTAGAATGTTCGAATGAATTCTCAAAACTTGACTCTTAGCTCTACCTTGAAGTTGAATTATGAATTCAAGGTTATGATCATGTTATGAATGATTTCTAGGTGTTTAGAAGTAGCTTAGAGTAGTTAGAATAAAAAAGGAGTGAAGGTGCACTTTAAACGAACTCAAACGGGGCAACCGACGACAAACTGGATGGGGCAGGTGACCCTGGCGCTCTGAGTGACACAGGGCGCCAGCCCTAAACTTTAGAGGAGGGTTTGGGGCGCTCTGCTCGCCAGGCCCCAACCCAGAAAACTCGACGAAATTCTTTGCTTGTTTTCTCACCCTATTTCGCCTAGAATCGAATGGTTTCTTCCCCAATCACTTAGAATCAATTACTTAACATAAGTACACTCTAATCTACTCGATACAGCCCTTAAAACACTCACTTTGATCTCAAGAAATCAACACAACAAGATTTAGAAAGAACTTCAAGAACACCTATCAAGAACTTAAATCCTTCAACTTTTTGAGAATGAAACTTCACTGAAAATAATCTGTTTGGCGTGTGGGTGGAAAAACCCAACATTATGGAAGCTTACATACCTCTTAGGGATCAAACCCATGGCGAAAATCCGCAACAAGACGCAAGAATCTCAACGAACGCTTGATCCTCTCCTCTTTTCTCCTCTTTTCTCTTCTTTTCTCTTCTTGAACTCTCAACTAAAACCCTAGGCGTAAACTAGGATTATAAAACTGAACCTAATCAGATTATACCCCTAAAATATTACTATAAATGAATTAAATCTGATTGAGTAAGGAAAAGACCAAAATACCCGTCACTATTTTCGGCTAACTTTCCTTAACTGGACAGCCTAACTTCAAAAGACAATATCTCACTCATCCGAACTTGAAACTTAGCAAACTTGGTGTCGTTGAAAAGATAATTCAAAGATATTTCCTACGGTATCTGGTAGCACACCTAAATCATCATGATCTAGGAGTTATGGTCGTTTGAAGTCAACCCAAAACTCATACTTAGCTTAACTTGCAAAATTTCAGATTTTGCTATTTCCAATTTAGTTCTTTTTCGAACTCAAGGTGCTACATCTAGTGAACTTAACACTTAAGAAATTTTAATTCCTTGGTAAAATCCCACTCACAACGAAGGATGGTTCAAGTCTTAGCTCAAAAATTTTCTGGGATGTTACAACTCAAGTCAATATAAAGCAACAATACACATGCAATATATGGAAAGCTTTTAAAACAGTAGAAAATAACTCAATGCATTGAAGAGTACAATAACAAATCAATTTATATATACTAAAATATAATATAACTCTGTGGGAGTTTCTCTAACCGACAACCACCACTATGAGCCTAAGTGGTGATACAACGTCTTGCCCACACGGCCAGAACTGTCCTATACTTTGCCGTCATATAGGACGCCTTAACTAAGTGGATCCACTAGTCTATGCTAAAAAGCACTAAGGAGTCATCTAACAAGTATGATCCTTTCTACACTACAAGAAAACTGTGAATTACATGGGGATTTTTCCTAGGGAAAATTTTCGCAACTATTTCATGCAGATTTTCTTGCAAAAGTTTTAAATTCCTCAATATTAGAATATATTACCTACGAAATGTATATTCCCAACAAATTCCGCAGGTAAATTTGGCGCCATTTTGCACCAAACATGAACTTGCGATATTACCTGGGGAAAAGTAATGGAAAGTACATTATCTTTAGCTAAATCCGCAAGTACATGAACCAAAAAAATATTTTAAAATCATATTTTTGTTCCATAGAAAAATCCCTAGGTAATCCATCCTACAGATTTTATTGGAGATATTTTGGTGAAAATTTATCTCGGGATTTTATTACTTGGGAAATTATTTAGGGATTAGTTGCTGTGAAATTTGTTGGGGATTTATATTTGGGGATTTATCTAGGAATTTTATTACTTGGGAAATTATTTGGGGATTAATTGCTGTGAAATTTGCTGGGGATTTGTATTTGGGGATTGACTTGGGGATTTTATTACTTGGAAAATTATTTAGGAATTAATTTGTTGCGAAATTTTCTGGGGATTTATATTTAGGGATTTGCCTAAGAATTTTATTACCTTGGAAAAATTAACAAATTACATAAAAGAACATTATAATAACATTAGTAAAAGTAATTTTAATAGGAAAATGTTAAAATTGAAGATATACCTTATTAATGTGAAGTTTAATTACCCCCTCGTTAATAGAATTATATAAATGAAAAATAAATATTTTTATTTGTATAATCAATTGATATATTATTTTTCACCAATATTAAAAATGATAAAATTTCTCTATAATAATTATTTCCCAATATATAAGTAAGTAAAATTATTAAAAGATAAATTTAAATTGTAAATACCACACATACCTAACAAGATATACTATCAATTATTGATTATAACTTCCTTCCACATTAAAGTTGTAAATATATTTATATTTTTAATTATTTATTTATAAGAACTTTGTATGTATAATTTAAATTTTGTCTACGTTTAATATGCTTAGTTATGGATATTATCTCATAGAAAGTGTAAACATAAAATTTTCATGATATGTTTTGTGGTAGTGATTTATTTTAAATATATAAATAATTTTCATGTTTCATCTTTTAAGAGTTAAATCACATGAACTTTAGCCAATATTCAACATATATTTCGTTTCCATATTAATATGAGATGACTTTATAGTTCTTTTTGTGTAATTTATAAATATTAAAATTATATTATAATGCTCAATTAATTTAATTAAATTTAGCTTTAAAAATTAATCAAATTGGAGAAAAACACTAAAAATTAGTGTAATGACATTAGTACTAGTTGGACCACATCGACGGAATACACTAAGAACTTTCCATATATAATGTTATGACTTAGATTATTGTGAGAATGTATCAATTAGTATAGGTTGGGCATTGGGTAGTGGATTGGGATTAAGTAGTGCATTTAATATAGGTGGAAAATTGTATTAAATACAAGTAATCAAGAAGAGTTGTATATGTGGAAAATTGGATTAAATACAAGTATTCAAGAAGAAGAGGTGGTGTACATGTGTATGGGGTTTAAATAAATTAAATAATTAAATAGGAGATAATAATTAATATTTGCTTACAAGAAATTTCTTAAAAAATTACTAGAATATCTTCATGCGGCTATACTTACGGAAAAAATGGTAAGAAAATTCCTATTTTGTTAATTTTTACCAAAAAAAATTCGAATTTTAAAGTAATTTTTGCAAGAAAATTCGCAAGTAATTACAGAGGAAAGGCTCAAAATTATCCTTCATCTTTTAGTTTAGAATCAAAATAATTCTTATCTTTTAACATGGAGCACTAATAGTCCTCTGTGTTTCTAGAATTGGTACACTTTTAATACTTCATCAAACAACTGTCTAATATTTAACAGAACTGTCCACGTGAGAAAGTTTTCCCCTCAAAACTGAATCTCTGTTTCCCCTGTCTCTCACTTCCTACAATGAACCAGGTTTGAGTGGCAGAAAAAAAAAGAAGAGAAAGACGAAAATAACAACCTAGAACAAACTCTATCGACGACGGAATAATTCAACATGTGGATGAGATATGTTGAAGTTGGACAAGAAAAAATACTACCAATCCAACAAAATGCAATTACATTTTGAAGGTCAGTTTTTTTTTACAAAAAAATAGATCACCTTTTGTTTTTCAAGTAGAAACTATATTTTGTTATTGTTTTTCAAATTTTTTTCTGGTGTAGTTTTTTGTGCGAATCTGCTATTGTTTGTGGTTCAATTCTAGTGTTGTTTTAGTGAAAATTAGGAGCTGCAGGTATGGTGCATTTCTGGTGCTGTTTTGGTGCTTTACTAGTGCAGTTTTGGTGAATTTCTAGTGCAGTTTGGGTGCTTTTCTAGTGCTGTTTTGGTGCAATTTTAGTGCAAATATGATGCAATTCTGATTTGAAATATGGAAATTTCTTTGTGAAGATTCAAGGGACCAAACATACATCATATTTGTTCCATAGCAAAATTCATTACATTGCAAAATGAAAAGATACATTATTCTATACTATGTCAACATGTGATCGCATTTCGAAACACCCGTTTTTCAATTATTTGATCTCAACTACTCTTGGCTTATTTTTTCCGCCTTTTATCTTGGATTCTCTATCAAAACTGGCATTTGATAAACTTCCGCTAGGTAGAGCTTGAATCTGCCTCAATCTTTTCTCTTCTAGATTATCGCGTGCCTCTAATTGTCTTTGAGCTCACTGATGTTTAGTATATGTCATAATTGGGACAATCAAAATGATCAATGGGACAATTGGTCGAGTATCTGGTGTGCAAAAACCTTGCCTAATGATGCACATATATCAATAATGATGAAGAATGCTTTGCAAATGGAGAATTTTTCTTCTGCCTGAGACTTCCATTGAAGGAGATAAACAAAAAAAAAAAAAGGCATTCCTCAAAATCATTGAAACACCGTTGACCTATTGAATATTACTTCTCAGTCTGTTTCATTTATGCGAATAGATGAAAGAAACAGAGCTATGGTGGATAAATTAGGTACTGATACTATTTGAAGGAGAACAGAGACGGGGAAGGTTTGAGTTCAGAAAGCATTTCTCACGTGCAAAGAAAAGTGCCGTAAAAAATTAGACGGCTGTTTAGGGGAGTACTAAATATGCGCCAATTGTTGAAACATGGAGGACTATTAGTGCTCCATGTTAAAAGACAAGGATTACTTTGATTCTAAATTCAAAGATGGAGGACTTTTTTAAGCTTTTTCTCTAATTTACATGCGAAATATAAATCCCTAGGTAAATTACTTGGGGATTTTGAAATTCGTAGGAAATAATTACCTAGGAAGGTTTTACCATCGGATTCTTTTTGGCGGGAAAATCCGCAAGAAACTAAATTTCCTGCGAATTTCCATATACAATCCCTAGGAAAATGCCCAAGTAATACACACTTTTCTTGTAGTGCTAACCATGATGGCTACATGGTTTATGGGGGCTTGAGTTATTTGAACTCGCGTCCCCATATCGGTGCTCAATACTACTCCCAAAATATACTCAGCTCATATGTTTAAAAACATAACTTTTTATGTGGTTTGAGATTATTACTCAAAATCTTTCTCTAAAAAGAGATGTTACTCAAACTGTTCAAAACTCTTTTGGAAATCTCAGTTTTCTCCTCTTTTGAATGTGAAAACATTTACTCTTGGGAATACCTAGTTCCCATATATCACTTTAAAGAAAATGAACTCGACTTTACTCTTTCTCAACTCAAGTGCTCAACTCTTAAAACAAGTTTAGAAAAAGTTGTAAAAGACTTCTCAGAATAAAGTTCATGCCGAATTATGGACGTGAACGACTCAATTCAAGGTATTCAATAACCATAGATAGAACTCAATACTTGGAACTCAAGAACTTCAATGATACTACTCATTTCAAGAATGCTCAACTCAGAGGGTTCATGCGGAATTATGAACATGAACTACTCAACTCAAGGACTCAAAGATACTCCTCATCTCAAGACTGTTCGACTTATAGGGTTCATGCGGAATTATGGGCATGAACAATTCAACTCAAGGACTTCATGGGTAACATGTGATAGTCCTATGATTAGAAATATAATCTCAAAGGGGGTTAGGAACTCAATACCCACGACTTAGAACTTGAAGATACTACTCCTCTCAAAGGTACTCAACTGATGGAGTTCATGCGGAAATTATGGGCATGAACGACTCGACTCGAGGGTCTACGTGACAATATGGAACTCGTGTATACGACTCTTCTCATTCTCATACTTACTTACTCAAAATCATAACTCAAAGCGATGATGGATCTCAAAGGACTCACAATTTAACTTAAAGGCTTTCTTGAACTCTACTCTTAACTCTCTCTTGAATGTTAATTATGAATTCAAGAGTTATGGTTCACGATATGAAGGATCTCATGATGATAAAGTAGACTCATGAATACATTCTCCTCATTCTCATACTCACTTGCTCGAGTCTTGAAACAAGTTACTAGAAGTTGTAGAAAACTCCACAAAAGGACTCAAAGGGACTTTCTTAGAATGTTCAAAAGAATTCTCAAAAATTTAACTTTTAACTCTACCTTGAATTTTATTTATGAATTCAAGGTTGTGATATGTGATAGGAAAGATCTCGGGATGTTTAGGAGTGTTTTTAGATAGTTAAAAATGAGAAACGATCAAGAAATTACTGTCTGGAAGCAAGTCCGTTACTCGAAGATGCATTTTAATATTTGGTCGTGAAATAACTTTTGAGGCAGAGGGGTCCGTGACCTCTCTGCAACGCGAAGAAAAATTTTATGAAATGGGGAGGCAAGTCCGCGATGCGGACTGGGTTGCTAGATTCGCCTGACTTTTTCCTTCTTCCTTTTTCTAACCCCAATTCGCCTGAATTCAATTATTTTTCTCAATCCCTCTTTAGATTTAGATACCTAGCACATTAACACAAGAACCTGCTCATATACAACTCTAAAATCGACATGATTTCATCAAGAACTCAACAATCTCATCTAAACTCAAGAACTAAAGCCAATTTCAAGAACATAATTCAAGAACATCATACTTTCAACTTTCTAGAACGAATTTAACGCTGAAATTAACATGATTGGTGTGTGGGTGAACAAACCCAACATTATGGAAGCTTACATACCTGAAAGAACCATCTTTCTTGAAGATCTTGAAGGAAAATCTTGGAAGAAGAACCCTAGCCTTAGCGTTTCTTGAATTCCTTGGCGTTACAATTTTTGGAGTGGATAAGAGGGTTTGATTTAAGAAAACTGATTTTCTACACGTTTAGGGCAATTTAGATGACTTCCTAAGGGTTTTTAGGACTAAAATACCCCTAAAGAGATAAATAAAACGAGCTGGGAGTCGGAATGATTTTTCAGCCGGCAGTGAGGTCCGTATTGGCTCCGTAACGCGGAGCCATCGCGGAGCTGCTGCCAGGTTTGGGCGTCATTAGTAAATCAGTCATAACTTTTTACTCAGAGCTCGAAATTTAGCAAACTCGGTGGCGTTGGAAAGAGGACTCTAAGGGGTTTAATTTAATATCTTTTAGCTCACCTAAAACATCATGTACTAGGAGTTATGGTCGTTTGAAGTTGACCCAAAACTTAAGAAAAACTTAGGAATGACTTGATTGCTTTTCTCTTTGGTTCTTCTTAGAATTTAAGGTGCTACATATAGTGACCTTAAAACTTAAGAAATTTTTAATTCCTTGGTAAAATCTCACTCACTACGAAGAACGGTTCGAGTCTTAGCTCAATTTTTTTTGGGGTGTTACATTTTGAGGATAAAAGATCGTATTTGTGTTCCTCGGACAGGTGATTTGACTAGACTGATCATGGAGGAGGCACATAGTTTGAGGTACTCTATTAATCCGGGGGCTACTAAGATATATCGTGACTTGAAACAACATTATTGGTGGTGTCGTATGAAGAGGGACATTGTAGATTTTGTATCTCAGTGTTTGAATTGCCAACAAGTAAAGTATGAACACCAAAACCCTGGAGGTGTAACTCAAAGGATGCCTATACCTGGAAGTGGGAGCGTATTGCTATGGACTTTGTGGTAGGGTTTCCATGTACATTGGGTAAGTTTGATGTTATATGGGTCATCGTGGATCAATTGGCTAAGTTTGCACACTTCGTACCAGTTCAGACTACCTATAATTTAGAGAAGTTAGCCAAGATATATATTCAAGAGATAGTTCGTTTGCATGGGGTTCCCATTTCTATTATTTCAAATCGTGGAACATAATTTACATCTCATTTTTGGCGGTCTATGCAGAAGGAATTGGGCACTCGGGTGGATCTTAGTACATCCTTTCACCCTCAGATGGATGGTTATTCTGACGGACTATTTAGGTTCTTGAGGACATGTTGCGGGCGTGTGTGATTGACTTTGGTGGTCATTGGGATCAGTTTTTGTCATTAGCGGGGATAGCTCAGTTGTGGTGAGTTGCTTGGCTATTCCGTAGCCCACACCTCCCTCTATCTTTTATTTATTCAGTTGTTTTTGCAATCAGACAAGATATCTCTTATGTTTAGGCTTGTTATTTAGTTTCAGACTTGCACTGTATTATAGAAGCTCTTGTAATTATGACACCATTTCTTGGGTGGTATTTTAGCTTTTCCGCATTTCATATTTATGAAGGGCTTAGTGTTAGAGATATTCTACTCATTGTTTACTTTTCACCTTTATTACTTAGTTAAAAAGTGGTAAAATTAGGGGGTTGGCTTACCTATCGGTTGAGAACATAGGTGTCATTACGACATGTGAATTTGAGTCCTGACAATATTGTAGGCTTCTTAAATAAATAATACACATTTTAAACAATTTTTGGTATTATATTGCAGGCTTCTTAACTAACTTTTAAGAATTTGAAAAAAATCCAATACATACAATATATGTGTTCCTTCATGCTACTAGGACTATTTCCTTTTTCTTTCTTTCTCTTTTTATTATCGTTATTATTAGCAGTTCTATGTGTACCATTCTACCTCTTTATTATTGGGAAAATGCATAAGTACCCCCCCGCCTATGTCCAAAATCCCTGAGACACACCTAACCTTTACTAAGGTCCTATTACCCCCCCGAACTTATTTTTTAATTAATTTTTTACCACTTTTCGGCTTACGTGGCAATATAAACCAAATAGGTTGAAAGCTTTGTTCAACACGCGCCGGGCCCCATTTTTTCAACTTTCTAAAAAGTAGCTTTTACACTTCCCAAAATTTCAAAAAGCTATCACTTTATGTTTTAGATAAAAATATTATTTATAATCTACTTTGTTAATATATTTTTAGTTAGTTTATAGATTTCAATGTTTATATATTTTATTTCAAATTTGGGCATGTAAAAATTTGTAATTATTATATATATAATTTTATTTTATTTATAGATAAAAATTGATTTAATAAACCGACATAGGCCGAAAAGTGGTAAAAAATTAACTAAAAAATAAGTTGGGGGGTAATAGGACCTTAGTAAAGGTTAGGTGTGTCTCAGGGATTTTGGACATAGGCTGGGGGGTACTTATGCATTTTCCCCTTTATTATTAGTAGTATCATTTTACTGTCATCATTGCAATGGAGGGACAGAAAATCTTTCAAGTCATTTAGACAAACCAACTAAGAGAGTTAAATGAGTTTATTTAACCATATTATTTTTAGAAACTTTTGTAATTATTTTGAACTATAGATTGTTGTGACTTTGTAGTATTTTTTTTATATATAATTTTAAAACGTATAAATTTTATCTAAAAATACTTAAAGATTCTCTAATAAGAAGTACCATTGTTTTTGATAAGTCGAGACACTATTAGGCTTCATTTATTTACATTTAATGAAATTTTGAATCTTAATTAATGTTTGAGATCCAAGTCATTTCGTATATACTTACTTTTACAAGCAAGGAAATAAAGAAGTATTATTATTGTACTTACGTCATGTCCAACAATATTGTCCATTGCTCTGCCAATCAATAAGGAAGCTCGAACTATCGAAGGATCATTCATTAACCATTCAAAAGACTCTTTGGATATAAATTCCTCCATACCGACCAAGCAAGTTGTTGATCCCCTCAGATAACCAGCACTTACGAGTGAATTCTTCATGTGTTCCTCATATTTTGGAATATGGTTATCATCGTTCAACCATTGGGCTTCCTTAAAATAGGCTCTCACCAACTTTTTCATCTAAAAACAATAACAAGTAATTTAGATAGGATAGTATCTTTTTTCCTTTTGGAATTAATGATAACATGGAAATCGAAATTAAATTCTCACTAGTTAATAAGATAAAGGTGAATATGTAGATGTATAGCCAACTAACTGAATTATCAAATTTTACTTAAGATTTACCTCATATTTTGCATAGTATACACGGTTCAATTTACCTTCTTTGGACAACACTTGTTCCAGTATAGCCAACTAACTGAATTATCAAATTTTACTTAAGATTTACCTCATATTTGCATAGTATACACGGTTCAATTTACCTTCTTTGGACAACACTTGTTCCATTTCACTGTAAATGTCTAGAAGAGCTTGATAAGCAGGTCTCATATATGGTGGTATTGAATCGATTGCATTAGCATCCCATCTAATATATCATCAAAACGACAAGTTAATTAACTCTTACACCTTGTGTGTGTGTGTATATAGATTTCATAATAACAACAGGAAAACATATTTACTTTCTCATATTCATTAGTGAGGGATTATCAAATTAAAAGATTATTTTACTTGTGAAATTTTGATGTTTTACCTCTGGATTACATCAATGAAAGTCACAAGTTCGTCATAGATTGTATAAGCATCAAAAGTGTCGTCAATAATGGAGGTCATCTTAAGTACTTTTTTCATCATTTTTCTAGCACGACTAAACTTTGTCTCAAAATACACTCCTAATATCCAAAAGTAACACTCAACCAATCTGTCTCTTGCATATGGATATTTATTTGAAAAATCCAAATATTTCCACAACCTACATACATCAGAAGAGCAACGGTTTTGTTGCTTGCATTTTTATTCCAAATTTCCATTATTCACCTAATTAAAGAAGATATATAGACCAAATAATGTACTATATACCTTGAAAGCTCACTAACTTCTCTTTGGTGGAACTTTTGCAGCATGTTAAAATCCAATTTAGCAAATTTCAAAAGCAAATAGTTGTGTGCATCATTATTTTTCGTAAATGGATATGTATTTCCTTGCTCCCATCCTTGGTAAAGTCATGCAAATAGGCTGACTTAAGGCTTCAGTTACTTCAACCTTAAGAGACTTATTGCTCAAGTTGGAGACTATAGATTCGAGATGAGTGGTGGTAAAGGTAAGAGCTTCTTCAAGAACCTCCTCATCACGCACTCTCAGATGTGATGCTTCATACAAACTTAATAATCTTTGGACATCATTAGTAAGCGTTTTCTTGAATTTTCCATCTTGTTTGGTGAATTTCTTGAAGACATCTGGTTAAACATCATGTTCATTGTCAGTAAAAAAATTAACCTTTGAACACCCGATTAATAAAGAAAAGTAATAGAGTAGATTTACCTGAAGACATGTAATAGCCTTGTTGCCTCACAAGTTGAAAACGAAGGGAAACAACGTGAAGGTTGTCATCATTCTGTTGGGACGCATCAAAATGTTTTGAATGAATGTTTCAATTTCATTATGGAAATGATATGCCACTCCCAATCGTTGAATTGCGTCTATCAACACATGTTTTTGTAGACTACCTTCACGAGCTTCCACCAACATTTTCCTGATTTTCTCTTTGTACTCATCAACTTCAACTTTTTCTTGATTAGTATTTCCTGCATCCGAAAAATACCCATGCTATAATATTTAAGACAACAATTAAGATAGAAAAAGATGTGAAGTTTGTGACTGACGGTGAGTTGAGGAGTATAAGAAAGGAAATGATAACCACAAACAGTTGAGTGAAAATTAGCTGAACTCTCCCTCAAACTACTAGCAATCGAGCGTACATTGAACTATCTGCCATCAAGACTGAATGAGGTGAGAAGATAATAGTAGATATTGGAAATATATATTGCTTCTTCGCCTATTGGTGAATCAGATCTTCTTCTATTCCCGACATCAAGCCTGATTAGCTCGAGTAAAGGGACGAGACTTATTAGAAGAAGAAGTAGTCATTGCTTCACTTTACTCTTTTTTTCTTATCGAGATTTGTCGCATTTAAGTTGTCCTAATAGGATCACCTATTTATAATGTACCTAGTCCATTGAATTAATTTTTAAGGATTCAATGAATAATTTGTTATTGGTTGCTTAATTACCATTTATTAATTTTACCTCAATCATAATAGCAAAGACTTATTATGTATAATTATCTTTCAAAAGATCTAATGTGCAGACCTGTTTTTACATTAATGTAGTGTAGACATATGATCTTTTATCCTTTCTTAGTTTTTACACTATTTTAACGTTAAATGTTTCTTTTATAGGCTTAATCTTGATATATTTTAGTTTTATTTCATTTTTAACAATTTTACTTGTGATAAGCGAAAATCTCAAATAAAAAGGGTATATTTTAGAATATCAAATTTGTTTCGTTTCCAAATCAAAGAGAAAATTTTATTAAGAAAATGTTTTCCTCTAGCGTACTGTATGCATTTACATTTTGAGAAATCTATGGTTCAACTAGAAGTTAATTTTGTAAAAGATTGGACATGTCCAATCTTAAAACTTTTGAAAAGAATAGACATTTCATACCTGTTGTACGTATGTTTTGTTATTGGTTATTAATATATGAGGTATAGGTATCATGTCTAATCCCCACCATGACATTTCATACCTCCTGTATGTATGTTTAAGAAAAAAAACAAGTTTGAATAAATAAGCTTGTATTTCTAGCGCTATCTTAATTTTCGTAGGTCTATATTTATGTAGTAAATATTCTTGTCGTTATATTTAGGTTTTTATTATCTTTAAAATGAAAATAAAAAATATCTTTTTTTTTTTGAAAAATAAAAAGGATGGGCTAACCAAAGTGACCCTTGGACAATCCCTCCTAACAAATTTCCACATGCGAGGTACTTAATTTTGTCATTTCTTACACAGTCTAGTACACATTGATAAAGATTCATCACTTCTTTTTTTTTAAAAGAGAAAAAGACTTTACCCTAGAGATAGAGCCCATCTGGATTGACTTTTTAAAAGTGATTTTAAAAAAAATATTTTAAGGGCTAGTTTGAAAAGTCATTTTGATAATTAAATTTGGTGTAATTACATATTTATCCTGTTTGAGTGATTATGTAATTACTTGTTGAAATTGGGTGTACTTGGCAGGGTGTAATTGGGCATCTCCAACCCTACAGAGTTTTCTATTTTTTCAGACAACCAACTTCAACTGAATTCTCTATTTTACTCTCTAAAAAAGAATCTTTTTCTCTCCTCAATATTATATTATTATTTCTATTTCATTCTTATTTTCTTATTTCATAATATAAATTATTTGTTTCTTTTTTCCAATAATTACTTTATATAATTCTCATGTGATACAAAATTTTATTTTTCAAATATTTTATTTAATATAAAATTATAATTAATTCTAAATTTTTAAATACCATAAATTGCAAGAAAATATTATATAATATATAAATTAATGGACAACTTCAAATAAAAGTGAAATACAATTACATAAACATTACGTAAACACTCAATTTTTGAAATTATTACGTTGCTCCCATAAATACTCTATTAATGCATTACGGAGTTCAAAATGAGCATTTTTGTCCTTAATTTTTTTATGTCTAGCTAAAAATTGTTCAAACCGGAGGTTTTCATCTACCACCATTTCTGTCGTGGGAGTTAGAGCCTCTACGGCACCTTGAATTGGTGCATTAAGATCACGTTCATCCTCAATTATCACATTGTGCAGTATAATACATGTAGTCATTATATCATGTAGCAATTCCTTTCTCAAAAAACGTCATGGTCCTGCAATAATTGCAAAACTCCGAATGCACGTTCAACATCTTGTCGACATGATTATTGTTTCATCGCTAATTAATTATTATGTTATGTATTGTATTTTATCTTGTATTTAAATTATTATGTTATGTATTGTATTGTTATCTTGTATTTAAATTAAAATTTTCATCTTACCATTTTAGTTTTGTGTATTTTTTATAATGAAAGTTAAATAATTTTTTTATTATTGATGAAAATTAGAAAAAATTTAAAAATACTATTAATTTGAAATAAAAGTAGTATATTAAATAATATATTTTTTAAAATATTATATTATATTTAAAAAGAATTATGAATATTAGATATTTAATTAATGAAATTATATGTAAAATAATATGTTAATTAGAAAGTAATGGAAATAATAAAATATTGAAAAAGTGAAATAGAGAGTGTGAATAGTAGTTCTCCAAATTTGGAGAACAACTATTCAACTCTCTAAATTTGAAGAATAGAGAGTGATTTGGAGGTGGATTGGAGTACCAATTCTCTATTTCCTATGGGAAATCCAAAATTCAGCATTACTTACTATAATTGATTATAAGTTTTATACGCTCATGGTTGTAATGTTTCTCTAGTACTTCTTAGACAAAAATTAAGAAGGTATAACATGCAAAATTAAACAACAATATAATATGGAGATTTTGAACAAATAGTATGTGTTAACTCACAGGAGTATAAGAAAGGAAATGATAATCCCAAACAAAAAGAGGGGGAAAAGGGGATAAAACGAAAGAAAGAAAGAGCAAGAAGAAGAAAAATAGGAGGAAAACAATATAGAAATTATAAAAAAAAATATTAGGGATAAAAAGATAAAATTGTCGGTCAAACATTATTATAAGTACTTTTTTTATTTGTCAAATACTTCTAAAAGTACAAAAAAATAGCTTAAAAGCTGGTTGAACCAACTTTTAAATTAATCTAAACATCCACTGATTCACTAGACGTAAGAAAAAAAATAGATAAAATATCGAGTCAAAATCTCTTAATCAAAATTATCATAATTATTACTTCTAAATTTTCATTTTTTAAGTTTAAAAAATATTAAGATCATTATTTTGTTCGTTGATTTATAAGAAGAGATGTGAATAATGTGAAGGGTGATTGTGAGCATTGAGATTTTAAAACTCCATTGATAAACTTGAAAAAAACTTAAAGAATAATAAATGGGTCTTATGAATTTGTAAAATTGATTAAAAATTTCAAAATTTTTGATTGGGTTGGATTAGTGTTGGTGAACTTGTAGTTGAATTTACAAGTTAAATCGAGAAGAATTTTGTCTATTGGGTATAAATTTGGTGCTCAATTTGTGATCAAATATGATGAAGATGACTATTTGAAAATTTTCAGAAATTACAAAATTGAAATATTTGATTTTTTAATTTTCTTTAACACTTAATTTCGTACATGACATTAAAAGGTAACGTGAAATTTCATGTGTAATCGAGTCTATTACACACGCACTAACATGAGGAGAAAAGGGCTTAATGTTGTGCTGATGGGTTTAAGGGTTTAACTTGAAAAGTGAGGAGTAGGAGTGTCACGACCCAACCCACTGGGCCGTGCGGGCACCCACTCTAACACCTAAGTAGGAGAACCCTCATATCCTAATAGTTAAAACATGTGGAAAATTAACGAAAAATGGAGATAAACAAAATCATAGTATTTTTATAATTGAAAACCTTCTTAACAAATTCGGTTTAAGACTTGTAAATTAATTAACACCCCCACGGATCTAGTCTAAACAGGCACAAGAGCTACTAAGAGTACAACATGACATAATAAAGAAAAGACACAGCTCCCACCATGCGGAAGAAAAAGTAGAAGCTGTTGGAGAATTCTTCGTCTTCATCTAATGGAACATCACCAACTTGCATCCAGACTATGCCAAAAAGGCATAGCAAGAGTAGTATCAGTACAAGAATCACACGTACTGGTAGGCATTATCGGTCAACCCGACGCCCACCGCATAACATAAGAAAACAACTAGCAAGAATATGCGATTAACCACTCGCTTCTCCACCTTTACCCTCTTTGGAATACCTCTGAATTACACTAGCACCCTTACTAACCACCTTCTCAGTCAACCTACTTACTAGGTTCTTGATCCTAGCCTAACCATCCTAACACATAGAAGAGTCCACGAATACAACTACACGCATTCCGACTAACCACCCACGACATACCCTTACTTTCTCTTCTATATATGTTACCCTACCCTAGCCACATGGCACATTACATCAAGCTTTCTAACTACGAACCACGAGTTCCTTCCTCCAAGGTGAAATCCACCTAAGTAATTACATCACGTACACTACCCCCACCTATCTCCCTTACAACACATGGACAACCCTTGCTCTCAATTATTAAGACCCTTGAAGCCTTGGCCTTCCCGATTCATTTAACAACGAGATACACAACAAGTTCACTCAACATAAAAGAACAATCAAATATAAGTCCTCATAACCATATAACAACTCTGGGGAATTACAATATCATTTATCATTACGAATGTAACACCCCGTATTCGAAACAAACCAAAAATGCAGATTTTGAGAAGTTCCAAGTGCAACCCACGGTTGCCATCCACGGACCGTAGGTCAGACCACGACCCATGCTGGTGGTCCATGGTTCACCACTGTAACCCCTCCCAGACCCAGCTCAGAAAATTGGCTAAGTCCCGACTCACGGACAGACCCACGGTCCGTAGATTAGACCACGGTCTGTGGTCTGTGTCCGTGGATTGAGACCTCTTTTACCCGGCCTCTGACACAAACTACAGTTGACCAGCACGGACCGTCATTTGATCCACGGACTGTAGGCCTGACCGTAGATGAGGATCAGCAGCTAGTTAGCTGAAAATTGTTCATGGGTCAACTTTAGATGGTCATAACTTTTAGCACAAAAGGAATTATGTGTCCCATTACCTATGATATGATAGATAATTGAATCCTCTTTCCAACGCCACTAAGTTTGCTAAAATCAGACCTCCGAGTAAAATGTTAAGCTCGTTTTAGTGAAGCCTTGTTGGGCAGACTCGACCGACGACTCCAATCCACGGACCGCCGATTGAATGACGGCGCGTCAGTCACTCCGACAACAATTAAGTCAGGGGTCTTTTGGTCTTTTCCTATTTCGTTTAACCCCTAAGGTACGTCGTTTAGACCCTAAATCATGAGGTTTTAGTCAGTTTTAGGCTAGAAACATAACTAGAACTTACCTAAGTCAAATCATTAATCAAACTTAGAAAAATTAGAACGCTAAGAAGAGAAAGAAGTCAAGAACCCTAGTTCAAAAATGCAACAAGTTTCCATCAGTTCCAGCCCCGAAATCGAAAGTTTTCTCCGTGGAATTTGTCACCAGGTATGTGGGATTTCACTAGTGGGTTCCTTTCGCCCATTGGGTCCGTAGAATTCAATCAGATTCTTGATTCCATGATTATGAATAGACCTAGGGTTTCTAGAATTACAGCAGATCATCATGAATTAGTTATTAACATTTTCCAAAGCAGATTATCATGTTATTGCTTAGTTTCTCGCATGAATTTCAGAACCCTAGCTATGTATTTCTTTAGTTCTTGAATTACACATGCTAGGTCAGATATTTCAGTATTCAGTTATACATGCC
>JAJOOR010010237.1:0-15643 GCA_036250505.1 Solanum acaule | reverse complement strand
CTATTCAGATTGCTTAAGTGTTTCTTTTCTTAGCTTTCTTGCCCTTGTATAGTTGTGAGTAGCACTTAATTTTATTTAGTTCACTAATTGACAGTGCTTCAGTTCACTTAGTTGATGGCATCTTTCTACTTAGTTAATAAGCTCTTAAACTAAATGGTCCTTCTTGATTTTAATGAGCTGCTGTAATGATATCCTTTCTTTAGTTATGAATTCTCAATCTTTCTGTCAAGAGGCGTACTAGTCTTCATAACTATGCTCTCATTTCCTAAAGTAATTTATGTGCTTATCTCCATCTTGTGTTAATTATTTGATTGTCGTTTGGTTGGAATTTTACCTCTATTCTAACCCTTGGTTATCTCTTCGTTGCATGTGAAATTTGTCCGAGTTCACTATGAACTCATCCTTCCCTTTGCATTTCGGAGAGCCATAAAGGCTCAAATTCCTTGTCGAGTCAACCGGCCATTTAAAGTCGATGAACAGGTCCCGGAGTTGAAAGGACACGCAATAATTTGGAGAATTGAAAATTGGGCCAATCTTAATTTCAGAAGATTGTATTTTGTTATTTTTTGGGCTTAAGCCCTTGTTATTTTAATTTCATCTTATTAGTATTTAGGACAGGTGGAAGACTGGCCTGAGGCCCAAAGAAATAACTTTTATGTTAGTTTAGGACAGAAAACTCAAATGGGCCCAAATACTGGTCCAGGCGGACAGAAACCAGATTTGGGTCCAACTCCCCTTCCCTCTTTATTTTATTGTATTTGTGTACTTGTTAATATTTGCCGCTAACCTTAAGGTCGAAAAATTCAAATCCCCGAGAGACGTTCATTTTGATTTAACAATTTACCTAAACTGATCATCTCTAACAAAACTTAAGGATAAGTTTACAAAATATTTCGCTTAGATGAATATTTCTGCATTTTATTTAAAATGGTCCTAACTAACAAATAGTTCAAATTTTGTAAGTTAAACTAAGTTAAAATTATTTTAGCCAAATAATTAATCGTCGGATAACTACATTAGCGGGTGTTCTAGGTGCTTTCAAACCCTTCCTAGAACACTAATATGAACCCCCGAACCCCCTTATAGTTTCAATTGATTCCCTGTTTTAATCTATTGAAAAAATAGTTTTCTTGATTTTTCTTTAAAAATTAAGTGGCGACTCTAAACCAGTCAAAATACCTTTTCCAAATAAAACAGAATGACGACTTCCGTTGGGGATTTGAATGGTTTAACCTTAAGATTAATTTATTTGGCTATGTGATTTAACTGTCTACCTGTTTTATTTATCGTATATATTGAACTGTTGCATTCATGGCATGACATACTCCGTCAAACGACAATTATTTTAATTTTCATTTAAAGGACGATTATGCGGGCCGCAGTCGTTCGTTAACCAAATTGTTCTCGAGGCACCCTGACGAATGTAGTTGGCTACTGGATAGTCAACGATCGTTAACTATCCCAGCTCAAGTTGTTCGCTTGGGTCACCTATCCACTATAAACAAAGCCCACTCTTAGTCAAGACTAGCGTAGAGCCAAACTAAATCTCGAAATTTAGCGCATTGGCCTAAGATGACCCAATACCCAAGGCGTGTTGGGCCCATTAGAAAGACCACCTTGAGTTCAAAGGACCCACGGCCCGAACGGACATTCATACTTACGTGTTTGAAAGATGTATGCGCTGTTTGACAAATTGTTGTGTCTTGGGTTTGGGGGGTATCTAATTCTTTGTATGTTTTTGTAGATGGCCAAGCAACACTTGAGTTTCAAAATGGTCACCGAGACGCCAAACCTTCTCCGTGTATGGTGGTACAATCTCAATGCGTATCAGAAAAGAGAACTTTCCATTCACTTGGATCACCTCCCGTTGATAATGAATCTCGAAGTATGGCCCGAGTTCATCGAGGTGGTCATTCGATTTTGGGATGATGAGAGAATGGTGTTTCGCTTCGGAAATGTTGAAATGACACCAACTGTTGAAGAAATCAGAGATTGCTTAGACAACGTAGGAATGTGCCAGAAAAGAAAAAAATCATCCAGATCATCACATTTTGCTATCGAATAAACCGACCAGCAAAGAACTGAAGAACATGTTGTTACTGGTAAATGCAGACTAGCTAGACACCCCGAGTATTTCGCTTATGAAGTTCTACGAACGATGGGGACATGAAAACTATTACAAGAATTTTCCAAATGAGTTTCTCAATCGCAGTAGTTGGAGTCAAACCCAAACCCTAGCATTTGCCGTATGCCTCTTAGGGACAATGGTATTCCCCCAGGACGGAGGGAATGAAATTGATACTTGGATTGTCATGGTAACTCACGCTATCTTTGAAGGTGTTGGTATAAAGGGACAAGTCAAGAAATACTTCAACCTGGCCCCGATCATTGTGGCTAACATCTATCGATCTTTGGGTCTATGCAAAAGTGGGTTTCCATTTTTTCAAGGGTGTAATATTCTGCTGCAATGGTGGATGTCTAAACATCTAGTGAAGATATGCGAGACCCAGAAATAGAAATTAGCCGAACCACGAAAAGAAAGTCACTTCGACCATTACAAGTTACACTTGAGTATCAATAGATTCGAGATCCACATCACGAGGAAAGCATGGGCTAAAGTCTTCCACGACATAAAGGATGGAGATGTACAATGGATGTTTCAAGATTTCATGTCAGAGAAAATAGCCATTCAGGGGGCTAAGTGTCCTTTCCTAATTCTTCCTGGCATTAGAGGTGTACGACCTTACAACCCTAGCAGGGTAATGCGGCAATTCGGCAGAACACAAATTCTACCTTTCAAAGAAGACGCTAGCCACTACGTCTTTGACTACAACGGGTGTGACAAGATACCTCATGCCAAGGAAATTCTCGATGAATGGGCCGGGCAGGTTAACCTAAAAGAAAGCATGACTGAAGACAGATATGACGCTGGGTATGTTGACGAGTACAAAAAATGGTTGCAGTATGATCTGTGTGGTACACTTGACCCGACGCCACGCACGGGCCGACAAATTGAAGATGTCCAGGTAAGGCTCCAAATCCAAGCCTACCACTTTCAACAGGAATGGGATCAAAGAGAGCAAGAGTTTCAACGTAGGGAACGAGAGTTCCAACATCGAGAATATGAAAGCCAAAGGGCCTTAGCCTTTGCCACACAAGAGTTAGCTAACGCAAAAGCCTGCCTGGTACGTTTGGACTCGAATTTGGATGATCAACTTAACACTCTCCAGGGCGTACCGATGTCTTCCAAAGCTGTGTTTGCCGAGCCCCATGTGATGACTAGCAAGTTCCTCATTCGCGAAGAAGTGGAAAAAGCAAGAGGAGGAGCGGAACCTTCAGCCCTTTAGCTATCTTATTCCCCTGCGAGGGATTGATTTTATTGTATTTGCAGTTTATCCATTCCCTAAAAGATGTACCCCTTTCGTTGACTTTGTAATGAATTATCTAATTATTTATGAATCTTTTTAGGGGGTGCAACAATTTGTTTTAAATGGCGCAATACATCCTTCAAATTCGCTAGGCCTACCTGGGTACAAAAGGGTCACATATATGTTTAGGACGCGATGTTTGCTTGGGTGTTTTAACTGGTTATGTGATACGTTGCTTTGGATAAGGACATTTTTAGCCCACTCCTTTTCAAAAAATTTCTGAAAAATTTCCCAATACCGAATACAAGTCACTACTAAACGTCCGACCAAAATTCCATGAGTCTTAAGTTTCTCAACCAGAAATAAAATCCTACTACCAAATTCTAAAATATTACTCTATCATCTCAGAAAAGGTGAGATTGCTGCTAAGATGGAAAAGGGCAAGGGTATCGACATAGAGCTAACTGAGGAGGATTTGAGGATGGAATTGCAGCGCCTCAGGCGAGAGATCCAAGAAACCAGAGAAAGGAGAATAGAAGTGGAGTTTGCCACCGCGGTCGCACGAGCAGCAAATGCGGCACTAGACGCGGAGTTGGCAGCTAAGATGACAAAACAGGCTGTTATAAATGAAGAGATAGTTGTTGTGCGTAAGAAATGCGATGCCTTCAAAAAGGCAACCATGACGCTTCGGAAGCCACGTGGAAAGTACTCTTTCTTCGGCCAAGAGGCCACCAGCAACGGTCCCGAAGACACTCACATTGGGCTACTGAAGAAGATACTGGGGAGGAAATTGTCTATAGGCCTCCTCCATAGGGGCGGTGGAAAGAAAGGAATGAGAAATTGCCCTCGAAGCATACGAGTTCACCCCCCCATGATTAATGCAACAATCGGAAGAAAAATGGCTTGGATGGAAGCACACTCTATCTTTTAGGAGCTTTATTGTCTGTTTTTCACTTTCCTTGTAATCACTTGAAATGAATGAATGAAAATGAAAATTTCCTTTGTATTCGAACTACGTAGGGCCTGAATTCTCCTTCGGAGATATTTAGGCAGCCATTCACGGCCCGGCCCCTATCTTTTTCAAATTTTCTTTTCCCCCTCTTTCATTCTACAAGGAAACATTAAGTTCAGATCAACAGACGACAGAAGATGCAGCAAGAAGACCTTAGCTCAACGCAATTTAACCTTTCTGAGACACAAACCTCGATATAAAAACAAGCAAATTCCTGCTTGTTCAAAAATCAGTCCCCATTATTTGTGGGTTAACATGTTCTCAGACAAAGCAACTTTTATATGTTTACCTGCTTTCTATGTGATATCTTGCATTATTCATCCAGAACTAATACTGACAGATTTGCCTTTGAGTTGTTCTTCTCTACAGGTAGTTAGAACTGATCTGTCTTGATACACTAGCTGAACACCCCTATTTTACCAGATCAAAAGGGCATACAGATTCCTTTCCCAATCAAAGTTCACAAAAGGGAAAATCAACAATTGGTGATAACAACGAAGAAACCAGCCTTACTGATGTCGTGGTGGCTCAGCCCGCCCTTGCTGATCAGAATGAACTGATCCTGCAGTTGATGCAACAAATTGCTGAGATGAGAGTCGAGATGCAGAGAAAATAAGATTTGCTTCCTCCAATTTTTGCTGTCAACGCTCAACCAGACGGAAGACCTCCAGCTCAAAATCCCCCACCTAAAGTGGAACAAGCTCAAAACCCGCCTTCAAATCCTGCTCGTAATCCTTCCATCATTGACCTTACCACCCAAAACCCCCACTACGCATCAGCCTCTTACCAAACACCACCGCCTCCTCAAAATACCAATCTCCAAGCACCACTCCTTCCCCTTAACGCAAACCACCAACTGGCCTACCCCCCACAACCAAAACGCTAATAACCCACGCACTTCCCTCCTTCACACCAACCCCCAGACTTTTCCCCAAAACTATCACGCCCCTTTAAATGGCCAGAGTCCCTCTATCGCTCCACCATTACCAGTCTCCAATGAGCATGATGCACATGGTTCAAATCTCGACCATTATGAGGAGAGGGAGAAAGAGTAGAGGTCAAAGGAAGAAACCGCCAAGATAGATATGAAGGAGGAAATTAGAAAAGCCATGAAGGAGTTGAACTGCATTCCTGAGGTTGCCGGGTTGAGTTACGAAGACCTATACATTCATCCGAATTTGGACCTCTCGGAAGGGTTCAAAGTACCAAAATTCGACATCTTTGGAGGAACGAGGAACCCCTTGGTACACTTGAGGGCCTACTGTGACCAACTCGTGGGAGTTGGGAGAGACGAAGCTTTGTTAATCTGGCTTTTTAGCCGAAGTTTGAGCGGAGAGGCTCTAGAATGGTTTACGTCTCATGAAACGAAACAGTGGTCTAGCTGGAACGCTCTGGCTAAGGACTTCATCAAACGATTTGCCTACAATGTAGAAATCGTCCCTGATCGTTACTCCTTGGAGAAGATGAAGCAGAAGCCGACCGAAAGTTATAGGGAATTCGCATATAGATGGCGAAAGGAGGCAACTAGAGTTAGACCTCCTATGTCAGAAAAGGAAATTGTCAAAGTGTTTGTGCGGGTGCAGGAGCCCGAATACTATGACAGAATTATGTTGCTCGTTGGAGCGAAATTTGCTGAGATAGTCAAGGTAGGTGAGACTATCGAGGATGGATTGAGAACCGGGAAGATTGCCCGTATTGCTACCTCGCCCGAATCTTCGGGCTTGTTGAAGAAGAAAAGAGAGGATGTGTCATCTATCTCTTATGAAGGGAGGAAGACCCCGAAGAAGTCATCATCATACCAAGGTCGTTCTCGACCTTCACAGAGTTCGTACCCGGCTTGTTATGCACAAGCTGATTACCAAAATACCCCTCCTCCCAACTATCAAAATACACCCCTCCTAATTACCAAACTCCCCCTACTATCTACCAAACTCCCCCTCTAGTTTACCAAACTCCATCTCATCACTACCGAAATGCCGCCCCCAACTGTGCCAACGTTCAGACGAATTACCAAACGCCTCCCCCAATGTAACAAACCCACCCTAGCTCCACTTTACCAAAATACCCTCTCGAACTACCAAGCTCCACAACAAAACTACCAAACCAACTCATATCCCAGATATCAAGCCCCCCGTCTGAATTCTCAAAATTATCGCCAAATGCCTCCCCCTCAACAAGGCAATTATGATCCCTCCCGTCCTAGATTTGAGAAGAAGCCTGCTAGAATTTTCACTCCGCTTATTGAAAGTCGAACAAAGCTGTTCGAGCGGCTAACTGCAGCAGAATATATTCATCCAGTGGGGCCCAAGCCGGTTGACACTAGCTCAAAGTTTTACAGACCTGATCAGAGGTGCGCATATCACTCCAACAATGTCGGACATGATACCGAGGACTGTATCAACCTTAAGCATAAGATCCAAGACCTGATTGACCAGAATGTGGTCTCTCTTCAGACAGTTGCGCCCAATGTCAATAGTAATCCTTTGCCAAATCATGGAGGCGCCACTATCAATATGATAGAGACAGATGATGATTGGTGCGTGACAAATGCAATAGTTCCGATTGCTCCTGATGAACTGGAAAAGGCTGTGGCTTCGTTGAGCATTAGAGAGAAGAAAGAGTTTGTGATTCTGACACCCGAAAAGGCTATTGCCTTGGTGCCGCGAGAAACTCTTACCCGATCAAAATTTGTGATTGAAACGGCTGTTACTCAAGGCATGACCAGATTTGGCAGGTGCTACACACCGGAAAAATTGGCCCAAGGAGGGCAGAAAAAGGATCAAACTAAAAGGCCGATTAATGAAGCTGAAGCCGAGGAGTTCTGAAGAAAGATGCAGCCGAAAGATTATTCAATTGTGAAGCATTTGGAAAAGACACCAGCTCAGATTTCTGTATGGGCTTTGTTGATGAGCTCACAACTGCATAGGCAAGTGTTGATGAAGGCTTTGGATGATACTTATGTGCCTGTGGGTACTAACAGTGACAATTTAGCAGCCATGATAAACCAGGTCATCCGAGGACACCGAATCAGTTTCTGTGACGAAGAGCTACCCTTTAAAGGGAGGATGCACAACAAAGCTCTGCATGTCACCTGTATGTGTCGAGACAAGATAATTAATCACGTCTTGGTCGATGACGGATCCGGTCTTAATATTTGCCCACTTTCGACTCTGAGGCAGTTGAAATTTGACTTGGGAAAGCTTCACCAAAATCAAGTCAATGTGAAGGCCTTTGATGGAGTACAAAGAGACACATTGGGTGCAGTAAACTTGGATATTCAAGTGGGCCCTGCGGATTTTAATGTGGAGTTCCAGGTGTTGGATATCAACACCAGTTACAACTTGCTTCGGGGAAGACCGTTTATTCATATGGCCTGGGCTGTGACTTCTACCCTTCACCAACTAATGAAGTTTGTTTGGAAAGACAAAGAATTGGTCATTTATGGTGAAGGCAGTCATTCCAATAGGTATGCACCGATCGTTGATGATGTCTCTCGAGGTTGTGATTTCTACGCGGTGGAGCTGGTAAATGCCACCGGTGATGACTTGGCTCCATATCCTCCTATGCCTGACGTGTACAAGATGATTGCTACTGTCATGCTCCAGAATGGTTTCGAACCAGGTTTCGAATTAGGGAAGCACTTTCAAGGAATCATCGAGCCCATCGAAATTCCCGCCAAAGAAGTGAAGTTTGGTTTGGGGTATGTCCCCACAGATGCTGACGAAGCCGAGGTGAAGAACAAGAGTAATGACCAAGCATTGGCCAGGCCAATTCCCCATCTGTACCAATCATTTCCGGTACGAGAAAATGTCAACGATGGTGGTCTCGGGGAAGGAATCTGGGGCCTTTTTGAGGAGATTGATGCGGTCATCGAGGAAGAGGCTGGGACATCAGGCATCCGTGATGCAGAACCTGAGGAGCGCTTGCAGAACTGGACCTCCACACCACTCCTGATTTCCCGCACATCTGGGTAGAAAATACATGTGTCTTTGTTTATTTTAAAATTGGTGGTAGTTTGGAAGAGGCCCGAGACCCACCATTTATGCAGTTTATTTGTTTGAAGTTTTTAAATTCCCTTGTGATGTTTAAAAAAGCAATGGCCCTCGGCCATGGCTAAAGTTTGTGCTTGTTTTTTCAATTTAAATGAAAGCCGCTTTTATAAAAAATTTGTCACTTATCTGTTTATATTTTATTTTCCTAACTTTGTTAGTTTATGATTTCAGTAATATTAATTTAAAACCTGCCAATGTCATGTCGTGTCATGAACCGAGTGAACAAAATGAGGCATGTGATAATGAGTGTGAGGAATATGAAGAAGAAAATGAGGTTCCCGAACATGTTGCTGAAGAGTTTCGACAATTCAAAAATCAACATAAGCCAAATTTGGAAGAAACCAAAACTGTGAATCTCGGAGATGAGGAATGTGTTAAAGAAGTAAGAATCAGTGTCTATCTGACTGAAGCCTAAAGAAGAGACCTGGTTCATTTGCTCAGGGAGTACGTTGATGTATTTGCCTGGTCTTATAAAGACATGCCAGGGCTGAGCACGAATATGGTGTCCCACAAGTTGCCGATCAATCCATATTTCAGTCCAGTAAAACAAAAGACTCGGAAGTTCAAGCCTGAGTTGAGTTTGAAGATCAAAGAGGAGATTATGAAGCAGATTGAGTCCCAAGTAGTGGAAGTGATGCAATATCCGACTTGGTTAGCTAATGTTGTTTCGGTTGCCAAAAAGGACGGAAAAATCAAAATTTGCGTTGATTACAGAGATCTCAACAAAGCTAGCCCGAAAGAAAATTTTCCATTGCCAAACATTCACATCATCATTGATAACTGTGTTAAGCATGAGAGACAGTCATTTGTGGATTGTTATACAGGTTACCACCAGATCCTGATGGACGAAGAAGATGCAGAAAAGACAGTTTTCATCACGCCTTGGGGTGTATATCATTATCGGGTGATGCCGTTTGGTCTCAAAAATGCTGGTGCTACTTACATGAGGGCTATGACGACCATTTTTCAGGATATGATTCTCAAGGAGATTGAGGTGTATGTAGATGATGTCATAATCAAGTCCCGCGAGAGTTCGGATCACTTGACTCACTTGAAGAAATTCTTTGACCGTCTACACCGATACAATTTGAAGTTAAATCCCGCCAAATGTGCTTTTGGAGTACCGGCTGGCAAGTTGTTGGGGTTTATAGTTAGTAGGAGAGGCATTGAGCTTGACCCTTCCAAGGTCAAGGCGATCCAGGAATTACCCCCTCCGAAGACCAAGAAAGAAGTAATGAGTTTTTTAGGAAGGTTGAACTACATTTGCCGGTTCATAGCTCAATCCACCGTGGTGTGCGAGCCCATCTTTAAGTTATTGAAAAAAGATGCCTCGGCCAAGTGGAGCGGAGAATGTCAAACTGCTTTCGATACCATCAAGAACTATTTGTCCAATCCGCCGGTATTGGTCCCTCCGCGAGAAGGGAGTCCGTTATTGCTATATTTGTCTGTCTCGGATAATGCATTGGGATGCATGCTTGGTCAACATGACGAAACTGGGAAGAAAGAGCGAACCATTTATTACTCGAGCAAAAAGTTCACTCCATATGAGGCTCGTTACACTCTTTTGGAGAGAACGTGTTGTGCTTTGACTTGGATCGCTCAAAAGTTGAGACATTATTTGTCTTCTTATACCACATACCTTATTTCCAGGATGGATCCGTTGAAGTATATTTTCCAGAAAGCAATGCCGACCGGGAAGTTGGCTAAATGGCAAATGATTTTGAGTGAATTTGACATCGTGTATGTGACTCAGAAGGCGATAAAGGCACAAGCCTTAGCTGATCATCTTGCAGAGAATCCAGTTGATGAGGAGTATGAACCGCTCAAGACGTATTTTCCTGACGAGGAAGTTTCATTCGTGGGTGAAGATATTTCTGAAGCGTACCCCGAATGGAGAGTATTCTTTGATGGAGCGGCGAATCATTAAGGGAAAGGAATCAGAGCAGTCTTAGTGTCCGAAACCGGTCAACACTATCCTATGACGGCTAAACTCCGATTTGAATGCACGAACAACATGGCTGAGTATGAAGCTTGCATCCTCGGTCTGAAGATGGCAATTGATATGAATGTTCACGAGTTGCTGGTTATTGGAGATTCAGATTTGCTGATTCATCAGGTTCAAGGGGAATGGGCCGTGAAAAACCCAAAGATCACACCGTATGTGCGGTATATACATAAGTTGTGCAAGAGATTTTGCAAGATTGAGTTCAGACACACTCCCAGGACAGAGAATAAGTTGGCCGATGCTCTCGCCACCATTGCCTCAATGATTAAACATCCAGATACAAGTTATATTGATCTCTTGGATATAGAGGTAAAAGAGCAGCATGTTCATTGTTCACATGTTGAAGCAGAACCAGATGGTTTGCCTTGGTATTTTGACATCAAGAAGTATTTAGAGGACGGGACTTATCCTGAGAATGCAACGTTCAACCAAAAGAAGTCGATACGCCGCATGGCCCTCAATTTCTTTGCAAGTGGGGAAATCATTTATAGGAGGACTCCAGATTTAGGTCTTCTCAGATGCGTTGATGCTAGCGAAGCTTTTGGAACCGATACATGCCGGAGTTTGTGGTACTCACATGAATGGGCTCACTTTGTCGAGGAAGATCCTTTGCTTCGGGTATTTTTGGATGACCATGGAGCATGACTGCTGCAAGTTTGTGCAGAAGTGTCATAAATGTCAAGTGCATGGAGATTTGATTCGTGTCCCACCTCATGAACTCAATGCCATGAGTTCACCTTGGCCGTTCGTAGCTTAGGGCATGGATGTCATTGGTCCAATAGAGTCAGCCGCCTCTAACGGACACAGATTCATTTTGGTCGCCATTGACTACTTCACCAAGTGGGTGGAAGCAGCTTCGTATAAGTCCGTGACCAAGAAAGTTGTAGCTGATTTTGTTCGCAACAATTTGATATGTAGGTTTGGAGTTCCAGAATCCATCATTACTGATAATGGAGCAAATCTCAACAGTCACCTAATGAGAGAGATATGTGAACAATTCAAGATTACTCACCGGAACTCAACCGCCTATCGTCCCCAAATGAATGGAGCCGTAGAAGCTACCAACAAGAACATAAAGAAGATTTTGAGGAAAATGATTGATAATCGCAGAGGTTGGCACGAGATGTTGCCATATGCTTTGTTGGGTTACCGAACAACTGTCAGAACATCGGTTGGAGCTACTCCATATTTACTAGTATATGGCACAGAAGCAGTTATACCTGCGGAAGTTGAAATACCTTCATTGAGAATCATCCAAGAAGCTGAATAGAGTGACGCCGAATGGGTTCGTAAGCGGATTGATCAGTTAACATTGATTGATCAGAACAGAATGGTTGTTGTCTGTCATGGATAACTATATCGACAGAGAATGATTCGTGCTTTCCACAAGAAGGTAAGAGCCAGAATGTTTGAGGTTGGACAGTTGGTCCTTAAACGTATTTTCCCTCATCAGGATGAGTACAAAGGGAAATTTGCACCAAATTGGCAAGGACCCTACATAGTTCGCAAAGTGTTATCTGGAGGTGCCTTAGTCCTGTCGGAGATAGATGGCACCGAATGGCCGAAACCGATCAACTCAGATTCTGTCAAAAGATACTATGTGTGAAATTTCAATTTGTATTTTCTGCCATTTCCTTGTAATCATTCTATTTGCTTGTAATTGCTATGTTTAGAATTTTATTTCTATGTAATGAACTACGTCTGACCTGAATTCTCAAGAATGAGATACGTAGGCGGCCTATGTCGGCCTCGGTCACCCCTTTGTCCCCTTTTAATATTTCTTTTGTTTTGAACTACGTTCGACCTGAATTCTCAAGAATGAGATACGTAGGCGGCCTATGTCGGCCTCGGTCGGTTTCTTTGTAATTTTTCTTATTTTGTTAATCATTGAGGGGGAACTACGTTTGACCTGATTCTTGCCTCAACGGGATACGTAGGCGCCACAAGGGCTCGGTCATATCTCCCGTGAGATTTCTATTTTATCTTTACAATAGAAATTGAGACAGAATTTTTGAGAGGAACTCAAAAATTCTCAAGAAAGAGATCTCTCCAACAAAGCCAAGATTGAAGTTACTTTGAGATTCGTAACTGAGACAAAAATTTTGAGAAAATCTCAAAAACTTCGTGATTCGCTCGCCAACGATTAAGGATAAGCCAAAACAGTTAACTGGACAGAAATTTTGAGGATGGCCTCAAAATTTCAACAGGCTCATCGGCAGTTTGGAACAGCTTTGAATAATTCCCAGCATGTAATCAGACAGATCTCAAAACACCAACTCCGAATGACGTTCATTAAACTTGACATGACATGACACTTGGCAGTGACTTTTTCCAAACATTACTTTTGAAAATCTATTTTCCTTAAAAAACTTTTCCTTCATATTTCAAGCGGGAGATCGGATAAATCAACCGGAGATAGCAAGACAAGAAGCAGACAACCGAAGAGATCGACACAGATCAGTTCATTCTGTAAAAAAGCTAGCAATTTTTCTGTGGATGCAGGTCTATAGGTTTGCCTCAAGATCGGCATATTCTTCCATTCAACGAATACAGAGAAGTCAAAAGGGAGAAGAGCTCCCCAAATTGACAACTTTTCTGTGGATGTAGGAAATATTTTATGTTTTTTATACCAAGAATTGGGAATATGAGTAGCATTACTTTATTCAAACTCTCAGCAAGGCAAGGTTCATAACGAACATGCAATTACGTTCGGAGATGGGACAAATGAAAACCTTGAAGAGAGAAATATTATTTATTTTCCAGCAACTAAAGATACCTGGAAGATATTTATCTGCATAATATTATCAGATATGATAATATTCTTACCCTGAAGGTTATTTATATCGTATTGTCGAATGAGACGATACCATTACCCGGAGAGTCATTTATATCGTATTGTCAAATGAGATGATACCACTACTCCGAGGGTCATTTTTATTTATATTGTCGATTGAGACGATACCGCCGTCCCAGAAGATACCCAGAAGATCACTTATGTTGCTCGGCGGAGTATTATCTTCGTTCGGTACCAGGTTGGCATCAAGGAAAAGAAGTCATGCATCGCGAGAAAGAGATTCATGCATCGCGGGACAAAGAATGTCATGCATTGCGAGAAAAATGTCATGCATTGCGGGAAAAATGTCATGCATTGCAGAAAAGAAGTCATACATTGCGAGAAAAGATTCATGCATTGCGAGAGAAGATTCATGGATTGCGGGAAAAATGTCATACATTGCGAAAAAAATGCCATGCATTGTGGGATGTCATGCATTGCGGAATAAATGTCATACATTGCGAGAAAAATGTCATGCATTGTGGAAAAAATGTCATGCATCGCGGGAAAAAGATTCATGCATCGCGAGAAAAGAGATTCATGTATTGCAAGAGAAAGAAGTCATGCATCGTGAAAATATTCATGCATTGCAAGAGAAGATTCATGCATCGTGGGAAAAAGTCATGCATTGCAAGAGAAGATTCTTGCATTGCAAGAGAAAGTCATGCATCGCGGAGAAAAAAATCATGCATCGCAGGAAAGATTCATGCATTGCAAGAGAAGATTCATCCATCGCGAGAACTATTCATGCATTGCAAGAGAAAGTCATGCATCGCGGGAAAAAGATTCACTAAGATTCGCCTATCAAACGAAGATTGACATTGGATGCATCATTTTTCTTTGCAACAACGACATCAAAAGAACTATCAACACATTACATCAGCCTATTTTTATTACTTTGACATCAAATGAAGAATACATTGAAGATTATATTACAAATATTAGACACTAGCTTTATTTGCTTTACGTCGAACCCGATGGAGTTGACGCAAAATGTGCAAGGAGAGCAATTAAGTGTCAACATGGTAAAAGACACAGTCTCCCATTTGAATTGCATTTTATGCTAATGAGTTTTATCTCAATCTTTGTCGAGAGCATCCCAAAGGATGAATTCCCAAAAAAAAAAAATTCATAGGTGCGGACGACATCAAAAGGGATGCAGCACGACGTGGAACTTTTTCTTAGCAGCGAACTGGGACATAGTTCAAAGAGGAGTACCAAACTCTTAGGACGCGAGCAGAGGAGCGACTTCCACCACAATCAAACCATACCCCTGTCAGAAGGCATGTGGGTATTTCTTTAGGTTTCCTCGTTTCAGTCTCGCATCCGAAAATTTTTTGCCTCTACCAGAAATAGCTTTCCAATCTGAGTGACAATGCACCAAGAGCTTTGTAAATTATGTCCGTGTATGTTCTTACTTATGGGTGTGAAGTGCACCGCATTCATGGCTAAGAGGTTGCAAGCCTCCTTTTCATACTCGACTTACTTTGTCACTCCTCCAGAACCAAAGGTTATCTCGCATAATAGATTTCCTTTTCAACCGATTGAATCGAACTACGAGCAGCCTGATTCCCTGAGTTGAGGATATGTAGGCGGGATCATTGTTCAAAACTCAGCTGTGTTCCAATATTCTCCCTTAATTCTTACTCCCAAGTGTTTCGGTCTCTCCATAATTCGATATCGAAATAACTTTTGAATTCTTTCAAAATCGTGCGTCAAATCAAGCGTATCGAACTACAAGTGGCCTGAATTCTCATATAACCTGAGATATGTAGGAAACCCATTTCCGGGGTTCGACCATAAATCTTAAAGTCCATACCAAATTCCTTTTCCTAAAGATGAAGACGTGGTCGGTTAAAATTGGATTAGTCAATTTCATTTTCCTTGAATTTCTTGCATAAATCCAAGTAAAATAAGGGACAGTTGTTGACACTCAATTTCGACCCTCCCCGATGTAAATTAATCATCGAGCTTCTTCAATTTGAAACGATTTAAAATAATAAGTTTTAGGAAATTCCAAAAAGAAAAAAATGAAAATAGTTTGCAAGTTATTCTAAATAGTTTGTCACCTTTTATAATTTTTAGATAATATATATGTATTACATAATTATGTGTATAATTAGTATATTTTATGAATATTTGAAATTCACCTCAAAATTTCTTAATTTTATTTGAATATTTGGTTTTAGTTTAGTTAATCAATAGTTTATATTTTTGAGTTGATTAGTTTATAATCGAATTAATTATTTTATTTCGTTAAAATAAAGAAGCTCCTTAATTAATTTATGAAAATTCGTCTTATGCAAATATATACCAAATTCACCAACTAAATTCGATTTGGCTATAATTGACACTTCAATTTTAATTGCAATC
>JAJOOR010010236.1:0-17439 GCA_036250505.1 Solanum acaule | reverse complement strand
ATTGAATGTTACTATTTGGCTAAATGAATCAAGATAGTTAAGATGTCTATTTCCTATATTTCATCTCATGACCCAATCTTTTGAATGATTGAATCTTGTTCCTATTAATAATATATCCCATCATTAGAACAAAGGGTCACAGGGGGGGGGGGGGGTGGAGCTAGAATAGATTCAATTGAATTTCGTACGATAAAATATTATACTATGTAAATGGGGAAATAACAAATATATATTTTGACATACACATACATATATACAAAAGTTATTGAATTTTCTTTGTTTTATATATATATATATATATATATATATATATATATATTGAATTTCTAGCTCCGTCACTGATTAGTAGGATTTGTTCTATCTCCAAATAGATACACAATTTGAGGGACCTCATTAAGGTTGTATAGATTCGTGTAACTTGTGATCATTCATTCTCATGTGTTTTTATTTTGAGGGTTCATTCTCGATTGGTTATTTGTGGAGGGGATTTGATATTGCTCAATCTTAATTTAGAGATTGTGAAGTTGTTGAAGGATCTCATTCTTTGGACATTAATTCTTATATACCCCAATTGTATTTGTAGGGTACACATTGACACTTAATTTTGAAGTCTAGATACACATAATAATTCAATGTCATATTAAAATAATACTTCATCCACTCCCAAATATAATTAGTCATAAATTGAATTTATTTCAAATAATAATTAATATTTGACTATTAAAAAGTCAAGTAGTATTAATTACCTTTTTAATTATTTTTTTAAACCTAATTACTCAAATTAGTGAAATGTTGATTAAGTAAGACATTTTTAAAAAGGAGATAAATGGTAGTTTAAAGTTGAAAGTTGTCTTTTCAAATAAATATTTTACTATTTTACATAACTATTTGCAAATAATATTGATGTCCGAAATCAGTATTTGACACAAAGAAGCATGAAATATTAGTTATTTACTATTAAACAAATCCATATAATATCTTAAAATCACAATGTACAGGGTAAAGTTCGCATACATCCTACTTTCTTCAAATTCATTTGTGAAATTATACGGATATGTCAGTGTTGTTGGTAGCTCAACTTATTTAACAATGTTATTCAATTTTCTTCATAACCACTAAGTACCATTTGAATAGAGGAATTACTAGTAAGAACACTAAATTAGTACAAAAACAAAGATAATTGGTATGGAAATCAAGGTTTATAATAATAATAAAAAAGGAGTTCAAACATATTAATTATGTGTTACATATTATAGGGATAATAATATAAATTTATATTTTCTTAAAATTAAAGTATGATGATAAGTAGGTCAAATTAAAGAGGCCAAGATGTTTGAAATTGAGGAAATCCTCCATACCCTTCTCCAACAATATTTTTCCCCATTCCTTGAGCTGCTGCATACCCATTTGTTCCCTACCAATTTAATTCTTAATGTCAAATTTATGGGAAATAAAAAAATATCAATTTCACATCCCGTCAGTCAAATCTTTTTATAACAGTCATCCTCTATCGATAAGGATAGGATAATATATGAACAAATGATGTTATAGAAAGCTTTCATTGTATAATGTATGCACTCATCAAATTCAATAAAGTAGGATTGTTTGTGATGCACATCAAATATGAAATAGATGCCTCATATATCAACTATTAATTAATGAGAATATCAGGGTTTGTGATGAGATTGATATGATTTTTCTATCCTTAATTAAGTAGATGATTGGGATTTGAGTTTTGAAAATGGAGAAAATCCTTATAAGGAGCGTTTCATTTAATGAATTGTACGCAACACAAATTCAAATTAATTGAGGCTTAGCGTCAATATCGATTTTGAAATAAAAAAAAAACTAAAGACTCCTTTAAAGATATTTTTTTTAAAGGGGATATATATACATTAATTTAAATTAATCGCATGCAATAATTCTACCTTATGAAAACGATCATCAGAGCGGAGGCAATTTGTTTATGATTGTATCTAAGAGGACTAGTAAAATGAACGATCATGTATTTCCACGAGCTAGATCAATTGGTGACAAAAACAGAATTTTTCATTAAAAATGTTTTTATTTTGGTATGACGATGATTTAGCATAAAAGAAAATGATAAATAATCAGAGTATATACAGAAGCTAACAAAGCATACTTACTTAAACGATAACGATAAATCAGATAATAAAAAGAAAAACATATGCCATTAGGCATAAAAGAGGGTTTTCCACATTAAAAATTGGTGGTTTTTATTTTCTCAATTTTGGGGTTTGCCTCTTCCCAACATATATATCTTTATAAAAAGTGAAAGCACTTTAAACTAAAAAAAAAAAGTGTACCTGCATTGAGTCCATATCATCCATCTCTGATGAATTAAAATCATAAAACAAACTTGCTGCTGATAGTTTCATTGAAAGAAACTTCAAAAAAAAAAAAATATTAAAAAATGCTCTATTAGAGAATATTTTGATTGAATTTATTAAATATATTGTTCTAATTTTGCACTATGAAAATAAGAACATAATATATATAAATCTATACATATGTATACTTACATCAATTTGATTTTGCAATGACCGGACATAGTTGATTATTACATCTAACATCACTGCCATTCCCATAGTCTGCAACATTTACTCGTGTTATAAAATTAATGATTTAACGAAAAAAGTTAACGTAAGAGATTATGTTGTTCAGACTCTTCAAAAATTCTGTCGTATTCATATTACATCTTCCAAAAATGCATTATTTTTAAGGACCTCTTTTAAGAGTCCGAACAACATAGCTAAGAAATTTTTCTTTAATAGAAATATAAGTTTACAAAAATTAAACAAGAAGGATTTTGATTGTTTAAAATTATATATGTATATATATAGCAAGCATGTAATATTACCTTATAACATCCAGGAACAAGTTCTTGCAAGCATCTAAGCTTTTCATTGATTTTCTCCCTTCGAAGCTATTTCACAAACAACAAATTACTCAAGATTGTATAATTTAATAAGTCTTTTTATTCATAGAATATATATATATGATAATGATGAATATATGAGATAATTCGATAAATACAATCAGACATCTCTATATCAGTATCGTTTGTTCTAATTCTTTGATTGATGTAATGCAATATTGTTATAACAACATATAATATAACATAACATGAAAAATCTATTCTATAGGAAACATGATTGTTATAGTGAGATATTGTTATAAAAGATGACTATTATAGAAAAGTCTAATCGTAGTATAAATTGAATTTGATTAAAGAATTCTTACTCTTTCAGCCAAACTGTGACTATCAGTAGCTTGGCCTCTCTTTGCTCTAACATGTACAACTTCTCTTGGTTTCTCAACTTCTTTTTGATTGTTCCTTTTTCTCTTTCTCCCTTCACATGTATTCTATATAACAAAGAAATTAAATCATAGTAAACAAACAAAAAAAAAAAAAAATCAACTACACTTTTTTAACAAGTCAGAATTCAACTACATCTTAATATTCAGATTCAGACATCTAAATCTTAATGCACATATTAATATATATTCAGATGTGTATTCAGATTCAGACGTGTTAATCTTTAAAAAAAAAACATAATTTGTATTTATCACCTTGCTAGTATTTCCAGAGACTAAAGGAGGAGGAGTTGGAATATTATTGTTATTATTATTATTCAACATGGATTCTGATTCTGGAATTGAGCTAGTACATCCATAACTTGGACCTCCCAAGGTAAAATATTGAGCAGCAGCAACCGCGACGGCGGGATCATAAACATCATGGCTAATATTATTCATATGATCATTTTGAAAATTAGGCATGATGTTGAGTTCATGTTGATGATGATGATTAGAGAAGTTTTGATCATTTGACAAAGACAAAAAACCATGTTGTTGATGAATATTTGAGGTGAAATTTTGATCATTTTCAAGTTGTTGGCTTATGCTATTTAGGAGTTCCATATTTGAATTCATCAAAAGTGGGGAGTTGTTGTTACAAGTAGAATTCAAAGCATGAAAATCTAGAGGAGTAGAAGAAGAAGAATCACCCATGAAAAATTTGGTAGATTTTTCTTGATTTGATTTCTTTAATATGATAGGATTAGGTAATGCAAGAGAACAAATGTATGGGTACTATAGTTTCTATGGTGGGGTTTTAATATATATTATTCCATACGTCTCATTTCATATAGTACTGTTTAGAGGCGGAGTCAGAATTTAAAATATATAAATTTTGAATTTTAATCTTTTTAAATGACTGATTTATAAAGTAATAATATATATATATATAATCAATAGATTTTAAAATAAATATTAAGTTTGAATCAAAATTATTGAGTTCGACTGAATACATAGCTGATATTCTAACTATGTTCCATTAATATAATATTAATATAAGTCATACAAGTTATGACATTATAGATAAACTGTGAATTATATGATTAAATAGTTTTCAAATATTGAGATGTACTCCAATCGTGTCCATTTATATGGCACGGTTTGATTTGACATAAAAAGAAATATTTTGAAATTTGTGATGTAAAACAAATCTTAGACATTTACGTGATAGTAAATTATTTCACAAAGGATAAAATAAATTTTAAAATATTTTTTTTAATTACAAAAATATGACATTTTTTTTAAACAAATTAAAAAAAAAGTATTGCATGAGATATAGAGATCAGAGTTATACATGAATCGAAAAGAAAAGTGTATCACATTTTAAGTAGGAGGAGAGAAATAATTGTTTTTACAAAGTAATAAGGCAAGCAATTTAATGTATATTTTGATGATTGGAGAAAATAGAATATATATTATTGGGTAAATATTAAAAGGAAGTTTGTGGATGTAATCTCTTGATGGGTCCACTTCAATTTGATATATCAAGTAAATGGGACCATAACTCAACTTTGATTGAGTATGATCCAAATTGAGAATATCATTCAAGTCTTTTTAATTGTTTGGCATTGAGTTGTTGGAAATGACAAGAGTGTACATTCCCATTGACCACTTTTAATCTTTCTTATAAAAAATTTATACCTCGTACTAGTTTATTATAGATGATTTTCTTTTTTTGAGTTTACTCTCGATGTTCAAAGTTTACATTGAACCATATTAGAGCTTCGATTAAATTCAGAACTGCATGGCCAATTCGAAGGTGACGCTCCCAACAAAATTTTCTTCATACTCAAAACTTGAACTAAAAATTCTGATTAAGAATAAAGTAGTCTTACTACTTCTCCACAACCCATATTCATTAAAGATTTGATAAAGATAATGATAGTACTACTTGATCATCACTATTTCCTTTTGTTTGAGAAAAAAAAAGATAACATGAAAGAGATTAATAATTTCAATTTTTGAATTATTATTGTTTATGTTGGTTAGTGTTGTACCTCCTCTATTATTAAAGTAATGTACTAAATCAAATTTTAATTGGTTAATATCATATATTGTTTTCTTTTTATATGATGTGGAATGTGTTAGGGTTTTGCCCTGATTTTCTTACCATAATTTAAGATTTATTTTTCCTTAAAGAAAAGACAAAACATTACCATAAATGTTTTTACTTTTCCTAAAAGGAAAATATAATATTCTTTCATATTTGGTTTATTCTTTCCTTTTAAGAAAATGTTTTGGAGTAGCTAGTCCTTTTCTAGTAAGAAAAGGTTTTAGGACTCTATAAATATAGGTTTGTTTCTTCTAACACAATAACAATGATATCTACAATGTAGTCGTTTAAGAGTCTTGTAGTCTTGTTTATGGGGAGATTTTCTGCTAAACATATTTATGTTTTTTTAGTATTAGTTTTCAATATGTAGGTCGTTTGACCAAACCTTATTAATAATATATCTTTAGTATCTTTTTATTTGTCATATGATTTGCAATTGTAAGCTTCCGCATGACGCCCTAATCTCCCTTCAGAACCCAACAGGTGGTATCAGAGCACATGGTTCAAAGATCTGATGGTTCAATGATCTAATGCTTGAATGAGGTTGAAGACAGGCTCAAGTGGTTTCAAATCAATTTGATGATAATGAAGGTTTTTTGTCAAGCTACATGTGGAGAAGAAGTTTCAACCATATTTTCAACATTCCTGTTGTTGCAATTTTTAAGAATAAAAACAAAATATTTTTAACCCATATATTTTAAACTTTATTTTTAACCATGGCAAGCAACAGTGATGAAGATTTTCTGAAGAACAAGATTATCATGCAATGAAGAAGACAGATCAAGCTTTGTCAAGAAAATACAGCTAAAAGGGGAGATTTGTTAGGGTTTTGCCCTGATTTTCTTACCATAATTTAAGATTTATTTTTTCTTAAAGAATAGACAAAACATTACCATAAATGTTTTTACTTTTCCTAAAAGGAAAATATAATATTCTTTCATATTTGGTTTATTCTTTCCTTTTAAGAAAATGTTTTGGAGTAGCTAGTCCTTTTCTAGTAAGAAAAGGTTTTAGGACTCTATAAATATAGGTTTGTTTCTTCTAACACAATAACAATGATATCTACAATGTAGTCGTTTAAGAGTCTTGTAGTCTTGTTTATGGGGAGATTTTCTGCTAAACATATTTATGTTTTTTTAGTATTAGTTTTCAATATGTAGGTCGTTTGACCAAACCATATTAATATTATATCTTTAGTATCTTTTTATTTGTCGTATGATTTGTCAACCATATGATTTGCAATTGTAAGCTTCTGTATGACGCCCTAATCTCTTTCATAACCCAACAGAATGATCCTTGAGTGAAATATAATTAATCCACTAAATAATTTGATAAATAGACAAACTCGTTGTGGTAAAGATGTTAACATCAACCCGTTTGGCCATAGATTTCCCAAGTAATATTTGGAAAAAAATTGGCAAATAGTTTTTGTCCATACAATTTGCCATTATTTGGCAAATATTTTTGGCAAATATCCCAAATTCACAAATACTAGTTTTTTCTAGTATTTAGGCCAAATCTCATTATTTGGGATCTTTTAAAAATTGAAATTTTACACCAAACTTTTATCTTTTACAAAAACACCCTCTATAGTAGTTAGTTGCGTTGTATTACATTTTTTACGTGAACACCAAAATAGTGATAAAATATTCGGTGAATATGAAAGTGATGATATGGTTGTTGACGAAAATGATGAACAATCGGCTCAGGGTAACAAAATCATGTGTTTTGTCTACTTCACGATGTATGAAATGATACTTGTTGCACTCACTCCAAACTACCACATAGCTCCAGTGTCATGGACACTACTTGTTAGTTGTTGCAACGAAGATCCAATTGACTTGTAATACAAACTTATGGTTAGTTTTGATAGTTTTTAAAACTTATGGGTATAAATCATATTTTTCTAAAAAAGTGAAATATGTTTCCCAAATACTATGGCCAAACACATGGTGAAATTTCACCCAAATTTTCACTCAAATAATATTTGCCAAGAATATTTGGAAATCTATGATCAAACACTAGCCAAAGGAATATTCATATTTGCAAGACATGGATAGAGAGGTCATAAGCGTCTATACAGTGACATTAGTTTTTGATGGAATGAAAAATAAATATATGGCATAATCGTAATCATAAAGCACAATCCTAATCGAAATGCATACATTTTTCTCATACACTATAAAAATCTTGAGAAGAAAATTCTGTAAAAATATGTAAAATACCCTACCTTTGAGTGCTCACTTAATAAACTAATTTTTCAAGTTAAATCAGACTTAAAATTTAGTTTTTAAGAATATATCAAAATCTAATTACTCATCCTTATAATTAAAATGCATACATTTGTCTCTCACGCTTATTACCTGAGCAATCCCTCTTATCTAGAGAAAATAAGTTTTCTCACCCCACCCCTGCCCTCCAAGATCCTCCTTTCATCCTCAAAACGTTGTCTTAAATTATATACAAATACTTTTAATTAAGAACATATTTTTTCCTTCTTACCAAACATACACGATACTGACAAGTGTGATAGCAACTCCACAAGTGACAAGTGACAACTATATCTACATTAAAAAATAAATAGTTGAATATATATCACAATTATTATTTTCATCATATTCCTCAAGTGTGTCATTTTCAAGTCCTAATATTTCTAGAGTTTTTCAAAAAAGTATCTCTCTTTTTTAGCTACTTTATTAACAAATTTCCAAAAGTAACAAGGATATATGAAAGTTACACTTACAAATGTAGAGGAAAAAAACGAGGAAAAGAAGTAGACAATCAAGATTTTCCATTTTAGTCATTTTTGTACAATTAAAACTTGACTAGTATTGTACAATCACTTCATCTCCCAAAGTATGATGAACCATACCATCTATATAGAGGACCACAAACAAGCCACAAAGTTCTAGACATGGAAACATGGTACATTTATACACTTTCCACTGCAGTTTACAACTTTAGGACAACATGAAATTAGAGGATTAATTTCATTCAGTGTTTTTAAAGGCGGGGACGTGAGACGAGCTATTTTACTTAATATGGGGTAAGATGTAAGTTTTATGGATATACAAGATGTATCTTCAATTTTATAATTTTGTTATTAAGAAAATAAGCGAAAGTAATATTTTCAATAGTTCTGCAAGTAGATCATTGATAATATAGAAAAAATATTATAATTATTATTTAAGAAATGTAACAAAGCAAAGGGAGATATGGATCTGAAAGACTTTCTCAAATTAATCAAAGAACTCTAAATGTTGAAAATGAAAGGCGCGAACGTCAGCAAAGGATCAGCTTCTTACTTCTCGAGCGACAGTTCCACGATCCCGACCAGCAACTTCTTGGGAGTAGGGGCATCAAAGCTTGCCCAACCTAACAACACAAAAATTGATAATAGATGTGATAATCTTTAAATAAAATCATCATTGATATGCACATTTACTAGTATTTTCCACCATCGATTAATATTTGCATTGATTATTGTTTATACCTTACAAAGAAGGAGAAGGATCAATCGTGATTATCTAAAAAAATTATCTATGACAAGGTCACTTTCTGTGAGTGTTGTCTTCTTTTAAAAATTTTAAGAAAAATTACTAGCATATATGATAACATAAAGTATAAACATCATAAAAATAAATAAAAGTATAAACATCATTAACTAACAATAAAAAACATGATTTATGGAAAGAGTATTTTTTAAATAATAAAAATCAAATTTAACTCCCGAAGCATACATTTTTATGCCCAAGAGGCCAAGACTTACGCCTCGTGCAAATTCTACAACATACGCCTTATAAATCTACATTTTTTATTTGCACCTTGAAACATTTTTTATACACCTCACTTCAAAACCCACCTTTAAAATGATACCAAAAGAAACAGAAAATTAAAAAGAAACAGAAAATTGGTTCCGTTACAAAAGAAACAGAAAATCAAAAGTAAAAGAAACAGAAAATCAAAAGGAACAGAAAAATAAAGAAACAGAAAATTAACAGAAAATAAGTATCCAAAAGAAATGGTTCAAATCAGCAGAACTTATACAACAAAGTAGTAGAATAGCAGAAATTCAGATTTTTGTAAATCCTACTCAGTACTCCCTCTTACTCGGGTCTTATCATGTTATCTTATATGTATCCTATTTTTCCCCTTCTTTTTTTTTTTCTTTTTTTATGTTACTACCCCGTTCATCTCTTCCTTTTAACTTGTATTCTTAAAAACTTCTTCATTAACCCCACCCCGGAGATGGCCAACAAGACGTCCTGTAATTTTTCCGGACTTTTTTAAGGCCTTAGAAACATCATAGGAATTTACAGGTTAATCCATCGTTGTTATTAAGAAGTTAAAAGTCTAACCATATACTAAGGGTAGTTTTATACTACAAACATATTTACATTAATTAAAGCAAATATTTAAAACAGACATAATTTACATATATTTTTAGGGAAAATACAGGAAACATAAAAGACTTACATGATTTAGACGGAGAGAGGTTTCCCTTTCGGGAACCCCGACTGACTCTTACACACTTAAAACAAACTTTTTTACAAGCTGGATATTACAAGAGGAATTTTTAGGAGGTTTTGGATTGAGTAGTGGAGATGGTTATTCTAAACATTGGGAAGGGGAATATGTTGTGTGTTTTTCTCTGGTTTTTCTTTCTTATTCTTCTTCAGTGTGGAGAAGTGTCTTTATATAGAGGTTGAGGGGGTCTTAACATAAAGCGTGGAAGAATCCTAATGGCCAAACGTGGCCGACGCACTAAGATAATGGAATAAAAAGTAGTGGCCTAGACTTGGCCGACACTTTTAGGTGATAAGATCAAATAATTCATGCCGGGTACACATTTGGGCCCCATCGCACATGCATTATTTTCTCTTATTGACACAACTTTTGACACAAAATATGACGTGTGCTTATTAGTTTTTTCCACTTTGGAGGATAGTGATAAAGTAAGCACTCACAAGACAAAAGTGGACATACCCACATGACACACTTTTATTCCTACTTTAATTTATTGTCTTATTCTTCCCCTTCTTCAGTTTGTCTTCAAGTATCAAGATTGTGCAGAGCTACGGAATCAAAACTCATTCCTGAATCATCATCTTCATGGGGATCTTGAGCATCTTGATAATACGAATGTTCTCTATAGTCTTCTTCTCCTAAACTGTTGGACCTGGTTATGTTATTATTAGTCTCCCTTCTTGAACTAGTATTAGTTCTGTCTCGTTCTATATCTGGCACCAGTCTGTCTCCATTTGGATCTGGATTTGGTGGAGTAGTAATTACATGTTTATCTTGTCCCTGTTGGAAAAACTGTTCTAAAGTCTTTTTTATTATGCTCTCTATTTTATCATTCTTCTTCTTTTTATGGAGCATAGTCTTCTTTGTTGTTGTCTCTACCTGAGTAAATGATCTGGGTAACCTTCGCCTGGATGACGATGCCTCACCTTCACTTTTTGGCAAAGTGACAGCCATAAACGGGTTTAATGTGTCTTTACCGGCTACCGTTTGAACCGGACTAACTGTATCTTTATTATCCGATACAGTGGATCTTTTTGCATTCGTTGGGGAATGCACACCCTTCTCATCCATTTTTTCTAGAGATGGAAAACTCTGTTCTGCAGTCTGTGTACTGGTGTGAATCTTCTGAATGAAGTCTTTGCCTTTGAGTGCTTTTATCTGCTCCATTAGTTTAGTGTTCTCTTAGAGTAATGCTTCCACCTTTGCATTTAATCTTTTGAATGCCTCGGTCATTGAAGAACAGTGGTCACAAAAGATTATTTTATCTGTGTCTTTTTGAATATTATATTGTGGAGTCTTTTGTGGATTTTTTCTGAGGGCTGGAGAGATATAGTAATTTGGACCAAGTATCCCTCTTGCATAATCTAATGCTTCAGTAAAATCATTAAAACCTTTAAAAAGAGGAGTTTTAACTCCGTTTATGGATTCGACGACTTCTATCCAAGTTTGAAAAATCCCATTAGTCTTACCATGTATTACCACATAATATTTAAATTTGTTTTCTCTACTTTTGTCTGTAAAGTATTGACATAAAGCATTTAATGAAGCTATAAAATATTTATTGTCTTTCTTATTATATGCCATCCATAAGTTGTCTGCTAAACATTTCTGAGGTTTGTCTAACACACACTCTGGTAATTGTCTAAAAGATAAATTTAAATTCGGATAACATATTAAATTATGCTTACCGAAGTACATACGATCCATCATCTCTATTGATGGTGTCTGAGGTCTAAACTTCATATTACTTAACACAGTCTGAGCGTATGAGTCTGATGCTGAGGCTACTCCTTTGCCTTTGTCTATTGAACTGGTTGGTCTCATGCTGAAAGCAAATATACAGTTAAGTTATTTTAATATTTAGTCTACTTAATTGATCTGCTAAACTGTTATCCTTTCCTTTTATATATTCAAAAATAACATTTGGATAAATGGATATAGTATCCATAAAATTTAGCCATCTTCTCTTGCTACTAGCTTTTTGATTTATTTTTTGATGAAATTTAACTATGGCTTCACAGTCAGTTCGTACTAATATCTCATTTTTATTTAAAATATATAACTTAAAACTATTAAGACCATATATTATTGCTAAGACTTCGGCATCTATGCTGCTCATATTTCCTTTCTCTTTATATTTTCCACTTTGATAAGCACAATTTTTTTCTTCTGTCTTATCACTGTATTTATTGGGTCTAGCTTTTAACACAGCTCCCCATCCTTGGAAACTACCATCTATTTCAATTATTAAATAATCAGTTTCTAGTGGTATACTTAATTCTGGAATATTTTTAACTTTTTCTTTAATTTGTTGGACTAATTTAATGTCTTCTATATTGAAATGTTTCTGCCCTTTGCTACCTGTTTTTGAGTATAGTGGTCCTGCTAGTTTTCCTAAATCTTTAATAAAATTCCTAGCGTAATTTACTAGTCCTAAAATTTTTTGTAAATCTTTTGTATTGTCTAATTTATCCGACATATCTAATACTTTTGTTGCTATATGTGGTTGTAATTTAATTTTACCTTCTCCCAATGTTACTCCTAGAAAATTTATATGGTTCTTACATAATTCCATTTTCTTTTTACTTACTATTATTCCATTTTTCACAAATAATCTAAACACTGTCTGTAGATGTCCTAAATGTTCTTTAATATCTTTACTAAATATTAAGATATCATCTACATATACTAAGACAAACCTTTTATAGTCTCCAAATATAGTGTCCATTTTTTTTTGAAATATTGGAGGGGCTGTTTTTAGTCCAAATGGCATGGCTAACCATTCAAAATGTCCTTCCGGGCATGTGAATGCTGTCCATTCTATACTTTCTTCATGGATTTTTACCTGCCAATATCCTGACTTACAATCGAATTTACTAAATATTCTTTTTCCTTGGATTCGATTGATTAATTCATTTTTATCAGGTAATTTATAGGCAAGAAGATAAACAAATCCAGGAGTTAAATGAAGTAATAGATATAGATAGAGACCTAAGAATATTCCAACAGAATCAGTTGAATCTACTGAACCCAAAGATATTATATGATACAGGATATTTTGCAAGAAATAATCAACTATATAGACATTATAGAGAAGAACAAATTTCAGCCTTAGGAAAAGAAATAGCTACTATGAATCTAATAAACCCAGAATCCTTACGAGGAATTATACGTAACAGACTAACATTAATGCACATGGGCTTAATAGTAGTAGGATTAAAAGGATTAACCAGAAAGAATCTAGGAACTAAAGTATTAATAGTAATATACGATGATAGATGGTCCGACTTAAAGAAATCAATCATAGGATTAACAGAAGTAGATATGACCAATAATGGAGGAATATTTTATATTAGCCCAGATTTTATGATTAATTTAGGAGAATTCGGAAAGCACATAAAAATAGGAATCCAGACTAAAGGATACGAAGAAATGAGTAGCGGAAATAATTTACTAATGTGTATAGGTTTCATTGGAAAAGTTGCATCTAGAAGTAATACAAGGTTTAGATTAAAAGTAGAAGATGTAGTAGAGGTAATGGGTAACAAAGGAATAAAATTAATAAAATCGATAAAAATAACTCCAGAAGAATATGCAGGATTAGAATGGAATTTAGAACAATTTAATAAAAAGAAAGTACTCACACCAGAATCTCATCTAATGTATACTAATACAAAAGGAGAAACATCTATCAGATTCACAAATTATAATTATTCTAATCAAACGAACTTAGAAGAAAAGGTAGAATTAGAAGAAGAAAAAGAATTTATGAATATAGAAATAATACAAGAAGGATACGAAGTAGATGAAGCTTTGCAAGAAGCCGAAAGAAGATATAATAATAATAATGATATAACTTTTAAATGTAAAGGATGTAAGACAGGAAATATGGGTATATTTGAGGTAGACAGACATTTTAAAACATGCGAATTTAGAAATGATAATATAGGATACAGAAAAGAATATAATAACCAAGAAAAAATAGAAAACCTTGAAACAATACTAGAAAATCTGTATGAAAGTTAAGATGAAATAGAAAGAAATTCTATAATAAGTCAAAAAGAGCTTATGGAATCTACTAGTTCAAGTGCTAGTCCATTTCAACGAACTGCCCAACAACATACAATAGACACAAGTATAAGAAATGTACCAAGAAGACGAGTCTTTAGGGTAAACCAGATACAGTAACTGAAAATGTAAGACCAATGGGTAGAAGGATGCCTATAGAAGAACCTATTAGGTTACAAGAAGGAGGAAGTAAAGAAAAAATATTAAACATAGCAGCACATGACCCTCAATTATGGAATGCAGTAATAGATTTATGGAAAGGAATAGTAGTAGCAGACTATATAAAAACATACCAAGATGCAGACGCAGAAACAATGTATAAATATATGGAAACTTTTTTAGGAGAATCTGCAAAAGCCTTATGGGAAGCATATAAATCTAATTTCCCACAAGAATTCCAAGCGTTAGTAAACCTGGGAGCAAGCCCGTATAATTTTACAAATAAAATACACAGTTTAATTACAGGAGAAGACCCAAATAGTGACTTAGTAGTCTTACAAATAAATGCTTTGATACACCTAGAATAGTTAAGTATTACAAGTTGGTTCCACATAAAGAACTTTCTTAAAGATTATTATTATTACTGTACAATTAGTGAGAATTCTTTTGATGAAGAATTAGTAAAAAAGTTATTTAATAAACTACCAGGAGCCTTAGGTAGAGAAATAGAAGAAAGATGGTATAAAAGAGAAGGAGTAATACAGAATCCAAACGGTAAATGGTCTATAGGACACAAAGTACAACATATAATGGAGGTTTTAACAGAAAAATGCACCAATATACAAATACAGAAACAACTAAAACAGAATGAAATGAGTTTCTGTAAGAATGTCATGTATACAACCCAAAGTTATGATAAAAGACAAAATAAATCAAAGAAAAGATACAAGAAACATCGACCTTACTATAATCAGCAGTATAATAAAAAATACTATTTAAGAAAATCTTCAGCAAAGAAGCCTTATCTAAATAAAGATAGACATGTTCGAAAATATAGAAGTGATAGAAACTATAAAAATAAGCTAGAATGCTTCACATGTGGAAGTATAGAACATTTAGCAAATGTATGTCCTAAAAGAAATAATAGTAGAACTAGAAATTCTCAATTAATAGAAGATTTTCAAGAAACTCTAATTAATGTAGATGAATACATGTCAGACAATGAAAGCATATATTCGATAGTAAGTGTAGAAATAGAAGAAACAACACGATCTGATGAGTCAGACTCAGCTAATGAAGAATTGATAAATGAGATAGGGTTAGAATTTAAAAATCTAGACTTAGAAGAATTACAAATAAATACAATGATGAATGTGTTACAAGAATGTACCCATGAATTTGAAAGAAATAAAGGAATAGATAGTAACCAATGTATTCTATGTAAATGGTATCCAAGTAGAGAAAAAAGGGCAAAATGTAAGTTTTGCTATGCTGAAGGATGTATCACCTGCATAGAAAACATGTTAAAAATAAAAATAAAAGGACGTGAAAAGATAGATATAAATAATGATACAATAAATTTACGACTAATAACATTAGAAAATAGAATAAACGAACTAGAACAAAAGGTAATGTCGTTAGAAAAAGAAAAACAAAAACTTGAAGAAAATACAGAACCGATCCAAAGAACAGAAGAATGGGGGATGTACAACACATCTACCCAAGAAGCAGAATTAATGAACATAGAAACTAGAGAAAATCATTATGAGAATTTCATATGTAATGAAGATAAAAAAATTCACTACTATTAAAGTCCTAGCCAGACTTAAAATACAAGATATTGAGTTAGAAACTTTACCATTAGTAGACACAGGATGTACAGGTAGTATAATAAATAAAAAGATTTTACCCCCAAAATTAATTAGGACATTAGACAAGCCAATTGCAGCAATGCAAATGGATGGAACATATAATACCTACCAACATTATATTGGAAAGACTCAGGTAAGTTTTATTAATACATGTAATGAATTTTATTAACCAATGTACACACTTGACAGGATATGGGTAAGAGATCTAAACATAAATGTAGATTTTGTATTAGGATTAAAAATTTTGATACAAAATAATGGGGGAACATTAATTACAAGAGATGGGGTTATATTCTTTAAACATCTTACTTATACACCAGTACAAACGATTAAATTTGAAACAAAAGGAAGACAAGCTGGTATATCTCCAAGCACTTCTGAAAATGATAGCTCACAAGTATGTTGTAAAGGCTGCAAAGATAAAAGCCAATGTTGTAAAGGTTTAGGCCATACAGAACAATACGAGGAAGAAGAAGAATATGATATAAGAGAAAAAGATTATACTCTAATAGAAGTAGAAAATGAATTTTATAATTTCCAAACAAGAATCAACAGGATAGGTACAATTAGAAGTCCTAAGGACTTAGAAAACATAGTAAAAATATTAGACGAAATGGAAATAATAGGAGAAAAACCTTTAAAATACTGAGAAAATAATAAGGTAGTATGTAAATTAGATATCATAAACCCTGAATATTTAATAAAAACAGCTGCTATTGAAGCAACTAATCAAGACTTGGACGACTTTAGTGTACAAATGAAAGAATTACTAAATTTAGGAGTAATAAGAAGGTCTACATCAAAACGTAGATCAGCAGCATTTATGGTTAGAAATCATAGTGAGATAGTGCGAGGTAAAGCAAGAATGGTAATTAATTACAAAATACTTAATGATAATACAAGAACTGATGCCTATAAATTACCTGATAAAAATGAATTAATCAATCGAATCCAAGGAAAAAGAATATTTAGTAAATTCGATTGTAAGTCAGGATGTTGGCAGGTAAAAATCCATGAAGAAAGTATAGAATGGACAACATTCACATGCCCGGAAGGACATTTTGAATGGTTAGCCATGCCATTTGGACTAAAAACAGCCCCTCCAATATTTCAAAGAAAAATGGACACTATATTTGGAGATTATAAAAGGTTTGTTTTAGTATATATAGATGATATCTTAATATTTAGTAAAGATATTAAAGAACATTTAGGACATCTACAGACAGTGTTTAGATTATTTGTGAAAAATGGAATAATAGTAAGTAAAAAGAAAATGGAATTATGTAAGAACCATATAAATTTTCTAGGAGTAACATTGGGAGAAGGTAAAATTAAATTACAACCACATATAGTAACAAAAGTATTAGATATGCCGGATAAATTAGACAATACAAAAGATTTACAAAAAATTTTAGGACTAGTAAATTACGCTAGGAATTTTATTAAAGATTTAGGAAAACTAGCAGGACCACTATACTCAAAAACAGGTAGCAAAGGGCAGAAACATTTCAATATAGAAGACATTAAATTAGTCCAACAAATTAAAGAAAAAGTTAAAAATATTCCAGAATTAAGTATACCACTAGAAACTGATTATTT
>JAJOOR010010235.1:0-29676 GCA_036250505.1 Solanum acaule | reverse complement strand
CCTTGAGGCACAGGGCCATTGAGGACGGGGGTGGGGGGTCATCGGGGCACGGGCCGTGGAGGATGGGTGTGTGGGGGGGGGATTCTCGAGGCTGGGGTGGGGGCGGGGTGTTGGGGAAAGGGGGCACGGTTCCTCGAAGCTAGGGCGGGGGTGGGAGCGGCTCATGGCACGGCGCCTCCAGGTCGGGGGGCACGACCTGTTGAGGCCGGGGGATGGGGGTGGGAGGGGCGCCTAATGGTCGGGGTGGGGGGGGGGGAGGTGGTTCCTCTGGTTGGGTGGGCAGGGAGGACCTCAGGGCTGCTCAATGATATTTTTGTGAAGCATTATGGAATCCTCCGTAAGGGAAACACATACACGGAAAACTGAGAAAATCGTCTAAATCATGTAAATTAGCCCTAAATTTCATCAAAATGGTGAAACTATACATACTCCCCAAATGTTTTAAATGTTTTTTTGCAAATAAAAATAGAGAAAATTGTCTAATTCTTAGAGTTAATTGGCCCATAAATGTCGTAAAAATGGTGAAGCCTATGTATAGCTCTCCCAACTAGTTCCCTACAGAGGGTTTTTGCAAAGTTTTACAAAAAAAATCGTCTAGAAGTCGTATCACACACGAAAAATTGAGAAAGTCACCTAATTATGTAAATTGGCTTCTAAATGCCATAAAATTTTTGAGACTATGTACCTCCCCCCCAACTTCCTACGACTTGGTCATTGTTATATTTTATTTTTTCCTCGTAAATCAACTGATCGAGTTGGTCAAATCTTTTGTCCTTCATCCAAGTTAAATTACAACTTTACAATTTTAGATTATTTAATATCTTAAATACTATAATTAAACTACAGTTTTGTCCAAATTTAAGGAATTAGTGGGGACGAGTTTCAAATTATTGATTGTAGTATTCGATCTCTTGAATATGATTTATTGGAAATAACTTTACTATCCCACAAAGATAGTTGATCTCTTCATCAGAGGATCTATCGAAAATAACTTTACTATCCCACAAAAGTAGTGAGATTATTGGAGCTTATATGAAGTTCAAAAGAAAAAGATGAAGTGAGTTAAAATGTCTTAAAACGTTAATGTGTGCTAAATTGGAGCGAGTAGCTGTACAGTAATACATGAATTATTTTGAAGCATAAACTTATTTTCAGAATATTTAGCTACATTTTTCAGGACTATTTGTTTGTTTACATAATTCATAATGGAATTTGAGTGATCATCTTAATATCGAGTAATTAAGTCATTGGATCTAAGATTTTGAAGTTCAAAATGTACTTCATTTTTAGCTACATATACTTCCTCCTATCCGTCTCAAAATATTTATCGTTTTTATTAAAAACATTTGTCTCAAAATATCCCTCCATTCACAAAGCTTATAGTTCATTATTTCAAAAATGTATTTGGTAGTGGCTTTGGATGGTGAGGGTCATGAATCAGGTGCAAATGGTGGTGAATTTGGTAGTGGCTTTGAATGTGGCGAGGGTCATGAATCGGGTGCGAATGATGGTGGTGGAGGCGGCGGTGGTGGTCAAAATTGTGGTAGTGGTTTTGGCGTCGGAGGGGGATGAAGTCATGGTGGTGATGGCAATTGATCTCACCATTTAGCTCAATTTTTTTTTTATTATGTAATAAGTTGAGCAAATTAAAAGCAAACAGTTTGCTTATTATATGGTTTGATCCTTTTTCATATATTTTTATATATTAACTTATGTTACTAAGGAAACAACAATCAAATGATAGAATTATCGAGTTTAAATTTTGTCTTTAAGGGCTGTTTGATAGAGTGTATTGGTAAAAACAATGCATGCATTAACTCTGTATATAACTAATTCAAGCATTAATTATACACTCTATTGTGTAGATGTGTATAATTAATACCATGGATTTTTCAGTATTAGTAATGCAATGAATTTTAATGCATGCTAGCATGCACTATTAAAAAACTGCCAAAAAGCGACGGACGGCGTCGCTTCAAAAGAGACGGACGGCGTCGCTTCAAAAGCGACGCTAATTCCCACACTGTCCGTCGCTTTTAAATAAATAAAATTTATTTTTTAAATTATTTTACAAAAGGCGACGGACGGCATCTCTTAGTCCGTCGCTTTTTTGCGCCAAATATATATATAATCAATAATTAATTATTTTATATAGGTAGCGACGCAGTCCATTGCTTTTTATTTAAAATAATTATTTATAAATTTAAAACTAACCATGCCGTCCGTCGCTTTTAATTAATTTTAATTGATTAATTGTTTTTTTAAAAGAGTGAAGAACGACATCTCTAAGTCCGTCGCTCTTTGGTCAAAATGACTAGTCAAACATTTAAGAAAAGCGACGAACAACGTCTCTTAGTTCGTCACTTTTTGGTCAACTATTTTTAAAAAAGTGATGGACAAAGAGACGTTGTCCATCGCTTTTCTTAAAATATCTTTGAGACCAGACGCGACATTTCCCCATTTTTCCTTCTCCATTCTTCTCTCTAAGATTTCCGCCGCTACCAATGACACTGTCGACGCCGCTGCCGACGACGACCCCTGCTACTCCATTATCTCTCCATTGTCTCTTTCTCCTTTAATTTAAGGTTAGGGTTTCATGAAATTATTTTTAAATTTTTTCAATTTGAGTTAGATTTGATTTTGTTAATTAGTGTATTGAGTTTGTGTTTTATTAATTGTTAGTTTGAATGATTGATTGTTAGTTAATGAATGATTTAGGGTTTTTTTAATTCTAGTACTTGTGAATTGGGATTTTTTTAATTTGATTGATTGTTAGTTAGTGAATGATTTAGGGTTTTTTTAATTCTAGTACTTGTGAATTGGGATTTTTTTAATTTGATTGATTGTTAGTTAGTGAAGTGTTAATTTGAAGTTAGATGATTAGATGAATTGAAGTTAGATGATTAGATGAATTGAAGTTAGATTTAGAACTTAAACTTGAAAATTTGAATATAACTAATTAATTCTTGAGTTAGAAGTTTATGTATAACTAATTTTAGAAATTGGATATATGATGAATTTAATTAGAACTTGAAGTAGTTGAACTTAATTAGAACTTGAATATAACTAATTCTTGATGACCTCAATTAATTAGAACTTAATAATTGAACTTTGAAGTACTTATTAAAATCTTATTGACTTTAATATATTTGAACTTAATTATTAACTTTCAACTTAATTTATAATAACTTGAACTTAATTAGAAATATAATTAGTTTATTTGAAATCTTAAACTTAATTAAAATTTATGAATTAATTAAGCTTGAACTTTGTAGATCTTGAAATGTAGTATTTATGAACTAATTAATTAGGTATATAAGTAATAATAAATATAATTATTAAGTGATTATAAATATATATTAACAATATAAATTAGTTTGATGTAGTTAAATTATTATTAAATTTAATTTATAATTGAATATCTATATTTTGTAGATGGATCATCGTTTGTTGATGTATAATATGCATTATGAAACTGGTGGGGGTTTGAAAGTTGAGTTTATTGATGGTGTTAGATATTTTATTAACATACAATGACACTTGATATTTTCAAGAATAATGAATTGGTTAGGTGTCCTTGTAGTGCATGTAGGTGCTTAAATTTTTTTGAACCAGATACAATCGTGGTTTATTTGTACTGTAATGGATTTAAGCCTAGATTTTGTATGGGTTGATCATGGAGAAAGAGATGGATTGAATGGTATGTTTTATAATTCTATGTCTGTGGATGAATAATATGCTTGCACCACATTGTCAAATTAGGGTTGTTGAGCATAATGATAGGGTTGAACATGATGGTAGGGTTCATGAAATGATCAATGATGTTTTCGGGGTTCAAGATGGGATGAAATCCGAACAATATTTTGATGAAGCTCCTAATAAAGAAGCAAGCCGCTTCTATGATCAATTAGAAGAGTCTAGTCGTCCACTATGTGAAGGGAGTCCGCATTCTGCCTTGCCAATTGCATTTAGATTAATGAATATTAAATCAGATTGAAATGTTTCTAATGCGGATGGACTCAATGGTTGATCTTTTAGGTGAACTAGTTAATCTGGTGTATGACATACCTAAGAACTTCTATCAAGCAAAGCATTTGATTTCGAAGTTGGGACTGAGTTATGATAGAATTCATTGTTGTGTTAATTACTGCATGTTGTTTTACAAACCTGATAATGGATTAGAAAATTGTAAATTTTATGGACATACTCGTTATAAGAGGACTCTTGCTGGAAAGATTGTCCCAGTTAAGGCGATGTATTATCTACCTCTTATTCCTAGGTTAAAGAGGTTATATGCATCAATGAGGTCTGCCCCACATATCAGATGACATCGTTGAATACAAAATGCCGTTGGGTGTCTTGTTTCATCCATCTGATGGTGAAGCATGGAAACATTTTGATACTGTATATCCTGATTTTGCTAGTGAACCAAGAAATGTTAGATTGGGGTTTTGTGCAGATGGCTTCACACCATTCTCTAATGTTGCTTTGCCTTATTGTTGCTGGACTGTATTTCTTACTCTGTTATAATCTTCCTCTTGAAATGTGCATGACAAGTCCCTACATCTTTCTAAGTTGTGCTATTCTAGGTCCCCGTAATCCAAAAAGTTTGATTGATGTTTATCTACAACCATTGATAGATGATCTCAAACAATCATGGTTTGAAGGCATTTTGACTTATGATAAATCAACTAAGCATAATTTTGTTATGCGTGCTTCTTTAATGTGGACTATTAATAATTTTCCTGCATACAGGATGTTGTCTGGTTGGATGACAGCTGGAAAGCTAGCATGTCCGTATTGCATGGAAAATAGTAAGGCATTCACTTTAAAGCATGACAGAAAAAATACATGGTTTGATTGTCATCAGCAGTTCTTGCCAATGGACCATGAGTTTAGAAAGATGCATTCAGGAACAATCGTCCTCCATTATTCACAGGGCATCAAATTTGGGAGAGTGTTTTTCAATTACCTAAAGTTACAGAACCTTCACCTTCTAGACTTCCTAGATATGGTGTTGAATATAATTGGACCAAACAAAGCATATTTTGGGAGTTGTCATATTGGAAGGATAATCTGCTACGACATAATCTTGATGTGATGCACATAGAAAAAAATATTTTGACAATTTGTTTAACACATGATGTCAAGGATAAGACAAAATACAATCCAAAAGCTAGACTGAACATAAATGAATATTGTAGGAGAAAAGAGTTATGGCTGCAGGAATTACAAAATGGTAAAATAGTTAATCCCAAAGCCAGCTTTTCATTCACATTGGATGAGAAACGTGAAATTTATGAGTGGGTTAAAAATTTGAGGATGTTGAAGGGCTATGCTTTGAATTTAGGAAAGTGGACAAATATGAATGAAGAAAGATTGATAGGTATGAAAAGTCATGATTGTCATGTGTTCATGAAAACTTTAATTCCTATCGCTTTTAGCCATCTACCCGAAAGGATATGGAAACCAATCACAGAGATAAGTTTTTTTTTTAAGATTTGTGTTCTGGAAAGTTGTTGGAGAATAGTTTAGACATGATGGAGAAAAATATTTATGTTATTACTACTAGGTTGGAGAAGATGTTTTCATTGGTTTTTTTTTATGTGATGGAGCATCTTTCAATTCACCTTGTACAAGAGCCCCGCCTCGGAGGTCCGGTTCAAACAAGATGGATGTATCCATTTGAAATATTCACTAAGTTATATATATTCACCAAGTCAATTGGTAGTTCCAAGAAAATAATTAAGCAAAGGGGAAAGATTGAAGGATCAGTTGTTCAAGGTCATATTGGGAGAGAAACTGGTGATTTTTATTCTTATTACTTTGGTGATGATGTGTCATGTAGGAGAAACAGGCACAATCGCAATGATGAAGGCGATATTGATCCTTTATTTCCACAAATATCAATTTTTAATCAAAATGGTCGAGGATCTAAAAAGCGTGGAAAGCGAGGCTTCACTAATATGGAAATTCAATCAGCTGTGACACATAGTTTGCTTAATTGTCCAAAGGTCAACCATATATCAAGTAAGTGTTAAAAATATGTCATCAAATTACATATTAATAAGTGTTCATTAACTAACGAAATATCTGAATGTAAAATGATCAGCTTGTTCGTAAACACATGGGGTAATGAAGCCATTTATATAAAATTTTCCAAATGGCTAACAAAATATGTAAGTGCGCAAGCTTACATTGAATCACTAAGTATTTAATAATATATTTATGTTATACTAAATTATATTACTTTAAATAACAATCATGTAGGTTTACGATGAATACTCAAGTATCGAACATTTGTAATTAGTGAAAGAAGTAGCACTTGGACCTGAATCTCAAGTACTAACAATGAATAAGTATTGTGTCAATGGTCTTAAGTTTCAAACTGAAGAAGTTTCTAGGAACAAGAAAACAAATAATAGTGGTGTTTACATACAATGTGATGTTGATGGTACTGGCTTTACTATTGAATATTATGGTGTCATTTATGAGATTATTGAAGTGAGGTATTCAGGTTGGCCTAAGAAGAAGATTGTATTGTTTTGGTGTAATTTGTTTGACCCATCACATAGAGGCACAAAGGTGGACCATCAACATAATATAATTGAAGTTAAGCACATAAGGAAATATAGAAGTTATGATCCTTTTATTATTGCACAAAATGCTAAACAAGGGTATTAGGCTCCATATCCATTGCGTAGAGACAAAGCTGATTAGTGGGTTGTTATAAAAACTAAGCATGTGGGAAGAATCGAAATTGACAATTTCTTAGATGTGGCGTATCAAAATGATGTTGCAACTTTTCATCAACAAGTTGATGTTTAATTGAAAATCACACTAGAACATCCTCAACACATATTAGAATAAGTATCTGATGATGAGATAATTAATGTTGAGGAAGAAATATCCGAGAATGAGAAAAATGAATCATTTGATGATGAAGAATGGGACAATAATGAAAATGAAACAACTGAGGAGGAAGAATGGGAAAATGATGTAATTGAAACAAGCGAAGAGGACTAGTAGTAGAATGAAAGCTAGTATATGTAAGTTAATTTATTTTGCTAATTTTATTTTATTTATAATTTTTATATATTATATATGTAAATTTGCATACAGATGTTATCAGGCGGTGACGGTGATAGATCTCGCGAGCATCTTGGAGTTAGCCAAACTAATAGGGCTAAAAAGAAAAAGTCTAGCAGACCCATAGATCCTAAGGATATTCCAGGATATTTCTTCTGCGCCAGAGTTTGATGTTTCATTTGATACGGCGGATCCTCAGACATATTATCGTAATTATCTTCGACCAGTCGGTGCTTCCTCTACTTCACAAGCATTACCTCCACGATGCTACGAGGACCTACCTTTAGAGGCTATTCATCGAGCACGATCCTTGTCGTCAGGTAGGATATCAAATGGTACTCCATATCCCACAGGTACATCTCCTCAGTTATCTGCCATGAGGACTGGAGATTCTAGTAGCGAGCAGTCAGATGTTATGGCCGGTAAGCCTCCATTGACTTAGTGTTTTGTGCATCTTGGTGTATCACCTTCATCTACAGCTGCACCTCTACACTAGATGAGACTCTTGCTCTAGCTCCTGGCCAGAAGGACAGACTTGGTAGAGTCATGATTGAGCCGGATGGATCATCATAAGTTTGTTTTGTTATCTATTTGTTACTTTATTTTATTTATTTCTTATACTTTAATATATTATTCATGAACTAGCATATTTATTATGTGTTTTGCAGGTGGAATCCTGCAAAGGATGCTGCCCGGGCTTTAAAAGAGTGTGTTAGAAGACTTTTTGCACAAGCTTATCACTCTTGGAGCGAGATTCCAAATAGTATACGCCAGGCAATGTTTAATGAATTTAAGGTATATATTTTTTAGTTAAGTTTAATAATTTTAGTATACTTCAAGGCAAGGTCCGAACAAGCCAAAAAGGCTAGAGGCAGTCTTAAGGGTGGCTCGTTGCACACCGGAGGTGCAAAGACCGTTGGAACAATTACAAGAGATGGTAAGTTCTAATTCAAACTTCTAAATAAATAATTAGTTGATTCATATATATTGTTATAAATTTCAGTTTTTATTTATAGGAAAAATAAATGGGGTGCACTCCCTTTGAACGAAAATGAGTCGGATCCGAATGTGTGGGTGGAGGAAAGGGCCGAACGAACTTTTGTAAGTTATTTAATATGAATAATATATATTAATAGTGAATATATTTATGATATGTATATATATTGATGTCAATTTTTATATTTAATATGCAGAATGAGTTTAATCAGTACATCAATGAGAATCTAGATAGTTCGGTCCAAATGACACCTAAATTGTCCACTCAAATTTGAATAGAAAAAGTGGTAGGGGGACACACAAGGGTAGAGTCTATGGTCGAGGCTCTCAAAACGATGTGAGACGATTCCAGTCAGGCTTACAAGGTATTGGATCGTCACGTCAAGTCGAGGCACTTGACGGTGTTCAGATTGCTGTTATGTCGGCTCAAATAGCACAACTTACATCGGCACTGACAAAGTCAGAGTGGAGAAGAGTAGCTGAACAACAAAGCATGAGTGCGACCGTTCAGCAAATCAAAGAACAAGTGCTGAACCTCGCTCGTTGACCTACTACATCTTCTCTTGCCGAGGACACCAACGATGACAGTGACGAGGAGGATGATTTTGTAGATCGCACTCCTTAGTTTAGGTCTCTTTTATGAACTTTATGAACTTTTTGAAATTTTGAAACGAATTTTGAAAGACTTTATAAGTCTTTAAATTGTGATTTAGATATTTTTGAATGTTAATTTAAGTTTGTTGTTTTATGTTTTGTGTAGCTTCTTTATAATGTTGTGTGTTTAATTGGGCTGAATTGAATTGCATTTGCAGGTGGGCTGCAGAAACTGCCAATTTCTGTTGTCAAAAAAATTGTAGAAAAAACAACGGACGGGGTGGTTTTGTTAGTCGCTTTTCTGGGTTTTATTAAAAATAAAACCCAGAAAAGCGACAGACAGTGTCCTTTAGTCGATCGCTTTTCTAGGTTTCATTTTTTAGAAACACCAGAAAAGCGACGGACAGGGTCCTTTAGTCCGTCGCTTTTCTGAAATTTTTAAAATTAAATTGAAAGAAAAGCGACGGAGAGAGTTTCTTAGTCCGTCGCTTTTCAAGATTTCAAAAAAAAATTTAAAAAATAAGAAAAGCGACGAACTTCGTCACTTTTTATAAATAAAAAAAATAAAAAATTTAAAAAGCGACGGATGACGTCTTATTATTAAAAAAAAATTACTATTTTTTTTTAAAAACAATATGCGGCGCAGTCCGTCGCTTTTGGAAAAACGTCGAGCCAAAAAGCAACGAGATTGACTGCTTCGCTTTTCCATCGCTTTTGGGAGAAAAAGCGACACAGTCCCTCACCTTTTTTCGTCACTTTTTGGGTTTTTTAGTAGTGATGCCCCTAACCTTTTTCCGTCACTTTTTGGGTTTTTTAGTAGTGATGCTTAAAGACCCATTGCCTCTCAATATTTTTTTTACGTCTTTCCACCATAATTGTAAAAGGTATCTTTGTAAAAAAGTATTGCCTAATTATGTTGAGTGACCCTTAAATGCTAAGAAAATGATGTGGATCATGGTGAGGCTATACACATTATTCTCCCAGGTAATTACAAAGTGTATTGTAAAGATCTTGGAAAAAGAAAGGCCAAAAGCCGTATCACCAAAAAATACAAAATCCAACCACACCATAATTGTGACATGTATCTTTGTAAAAAGTATTGCCTAATTATGTTGAGTGACCCCTAAATGTTAAGAAAATGATGTGGATCATGGTGAGGCTATACACATTATTCTCCCATGTCATTACAAAGGGTATTGTAAAGATTTTGGAAAAAGAGAGGCCGAAAACCGTATCACCAAAATTTATCATTAACCCAATTTTCAACCAAATCATCTGCCGAACATTCAACAACCAACTTAGCCCACCCTAGGCGGGTGGTGCGCCGGGGCAGGGGGCTCAAGGCGGGTGGGGAGCTGGGGCACGGTGTGTTGACACCCAACTTTGACCCTCCACAATGTAAATTAATCATCGAGCTTCTATTATTGAAAACGATTTGAAATAATAGATTTTATAAAATGCACAATGTTTTGCAAGTTATTTTGAAACAATTTTGTTACTTTTTATAACTTTTAAATAATATATACATTTCTATATTTGAAAATTGTCTCAAAAAGATTTTTTTATTTTTAGTTAAATATTTTGTTTGTTAGTTTAGTTTAATTTATACTTTATATTTTGATTTGATTAATTTATAATTAAGTTAATTATTTTATTTTGTTAAAATTAAGAAACTCTTAATTAATTAATGTTGATTTGTGTTATTTAATCTTTAGCCGGATTCACTAATTAACTCAATTTGACTAACAGTCTGTTTGGATTGGCTTGACAGAAGTAGCTTTTAAGTAAAAAAAAAAAAAAAGACAAACTTAAATGACTTTTAAATTAAAAAAAAAGTAGGGAGAGACCTACTTTTGGTTTTTAACCTTTTTAAGTCGTTTTAAACTTATTTTTAACTTTGTCAAACACTCTCTAACTTATTTAAAGTCATTTTTGACTTATTTTCAGTTATTTTTATATTTGTCAAATACTTTCAGAAGTCAAAAACTGACTTAAAAGTAAGTTTGACCAACTTTTAAGTCAATCCAAACACCCGCCCATTTGGATTGACTTAAAAAAGTAGCTTTTAAGTAAAAAATAAACAATAAAACTTAAATAACTTGTATGTCAAAAAATAAAAAGTAGGGGAGGCCTACTTTGAGTTTTAACTTATTTTAAGTTATTTTTAAGGTGAAATGGTCTGATAGACCCTTATACTTGTATGCGTTTGTATTTTGAACCCTTTTACTTAACTATTTGTCAACTGAACCCTTAAACTTAATGAAACTCAGCATTTTAAACCCCTTTGGCTTTGTGTGAACTTCAAATGCCCAATAAAAATGATATGTCATCATCCACATCAGATTTTCTATGACACATCATTTATTATTTATTTTTTAAAATAAATTAATTTTTTCTTCTTTTTCACTCTCTCATCTTCATGTCACTTGACCACCACTTGTAAAACCCTTTTCTCCATGGATGCTAATGAAGAATATCACCATTAAAGCATTTCAATATATTCTAATATTTATACACAATTTTACACAACATATTTCATCTAATTTCATAAAGATATTCAACAATTATTTTTCATCTTTGTCACTTTACTCTAGAAAATAGAAAAGAAAGACAAATCAAGAAAAACATCAAATTTAAAGATGGAGCACTAAAGATGTCATTAGACATACTTCTTCCACGAATTTGGATATTGCACCAATTTTCTCGATTTTCCTTTGCTCATTTTGTTCTCATTTTCTGCACGATCTCATTTCTATTTTGGGGAAAGAAAAAATGAAAAAATAAAAAAATAAAAAAGAGAAAAAGAACTGAAAATGAGTGGGCAAAGGGAGAAAGAATAGAACGGGGGATTGGGTGGGGGAACAACAGGGAAGGTGATGAACTGATGGTAGAAAAAGGAAAAGAAATGGGGAGGGGTTTGGGAAAGAAGAAAGAGTGATGTTTTTAATAGTTATTTATTTTTGTTCTTTTTATTATATTTTCCTTTTTCTTTTAATTATTTTAGTCTAAATTTTTATTTCTATGCTCCTTTTTTGCGTGAAATCACATGCTTATGCCAAATCAGTAATTAAGTTGTCACATAAGCTTGCCCAATGGTCAGAGGGGTTTAAGGTGTTGAATTTTATTGAGTTAAAGGGTTCAGTTGACAAAGAGGTAAGTAGAAAGGTTCAGAATACAAACTCATACAAGAATAAGGGTCAATCAGATAATTTCGCCTATTTTTAACCTTGCCAAACATTTCCCAACTTATTTAAGGTTATTTTTATATTTGTCAAACACTTCCAGAAGTCAAAAACTGACTCAAAAGTAGGTTTGACCAACTTTTAAGTCAATCTAAACACTCTCTTAGTGTAGTTTTTTCTTCCGTATTATCAAAAAATATAAACAACAACCATTAGACTATTAACGTCTAAATTTTATGAACTTTTTCTTCCACTTTATAAGTGTAAGTTTTTTTTACACTTTGTAAAGTGGAAGTTTTTCTTACACTTCGTAAAGTATAAGATTTTCTTACACTGTATAGTCCCCACCCCAACAACCAAACAATCCAACCTCACTTTTGAAATTTAAAAGTTCTCATTTAAAGATTTTCGAAAGATTGGAGGTTTGTAGCATAACTCGACAACCTAACTTATTGTATGAATTCCACACACAAACATCACAAGATAAGATTAAAACCACATAATGTCTACAAGTTGTCAAGCCTTTCAAATAGAGTTTAACATCATACAATATCATATCTTAGTTGGGCTCTTGTCTCAACAAATATTAACATTTCTCTTCGATCAAGTAAAGAGAACATCCACTGTTGTACTAGACAGGGCCGTCTCAACCATAAGGCCACTAAAGCAATCACTTGGAGCCCAATTTTTTTGGGGCCCCCATTTTCTCCCAAAGATGTATTTATATTGTTAACAAAAATTTCATGTATTGATAAATTTGAAGAAAAGAAAAATTGTGTAGAAATATATTTGAGAAATTGAATATTGTTTAGTTGATTGTAGTATCTTTTCTAGATTCTTATGTGGCAAGTTAATTGTAGTATCCTTTCTAGTTTCGCATGTGGCTATCTATTTTATTGTCTAACTCATTTATATTTTGACGATTATCATGAACCAACAGTATTGTATTCTTATACTTGCTTCTCTTTATTCTCCTTTCACTATTTTTTATTCTTTCATTATTGAATGTTGTGAAGTCTCTCAAATGTTCAAACATTCTACATTATGTAAAATCTATTGTTGCGTGTTTATAAAAAGATCAAATTTGTTTTTGGCGTCTTATTCAAATTTAAAGCACTAAAACTAATCACACTATTTTAGTATTATTTATCAACTTATCAAATTCATCGCATTACTATTTTAATAGCATCATATTTTTAAAATTTTTGAGTCATGTTTTATTAATTTAACTTTATATTACATAATTTTCATTGAAAATTTACATTATTTGCATTCTTACTTTATAATGTCTACATATATCCTGTCTCTCCAGACCTCATTTGTAGGATTACACTAAGTATGTTATAATTATTCAATTTATATTTGTCAACTAAAAACAATAGGACCTCTTTATAAAATTTGGCTTTAGGCCCCTAAGCTTGTTGAGATAGCCCTGGTACTAGAACATGTATCTTGTTTGCACCAGTAGCTTAAGCTATGATTTCTATTTAAGTCTTTCCTCCTTAAACTTAAAGAACATTAATATGTAATAAAAATATTTCAAAACAAATAATATTTTGTTGAGTTGTCGGATTATGCTATGAACTTCCAATCTTTAAAAAAATTTCAAATGAGAACCTTCAAATTTCAAAAGTGGGGTCGAATTGTTTGATTATCGGGTTGGGGACCAATGTAGGGTTAAAAAATTTGAGGAAGAAAGTAAAAAGTTTTTGGTAAAGTAAAATTTTCTATATAAAGTGAAAGAAAAACTTCCATTTTATAAAGTGGAAGAAAAAAAATTCCTTTTTATGTTAAAATTTAGACGTTAAAAGACTAATATCCGTCGTTTGTATTTTTTGATAAAACGAAAGAAAAAACTACATTAAACTTATTTTAGTTACACTCTAAATTTGTGGCTTTTTGTGTCAATTTGAAGACTTGAGGTTGTTGATTGGTTTAAGGGTAATTAATTAATAAAGATTGTTTTCTTATTTTTAATAATTATTTTTTTTCTCCTATATCTGTTTTCAACGAAAAATCCAAAAGACTTCAAGTTTTTGCCTTTCTACCAAAATATTGAGTTTTTTTTTTTTAAAAAAAAGATACATATATATACAACACAAAAATATAAAGATTTTAAAAAAAATACTTTCTTGTGGCAGTCTTCACGAACACTTAATTCTCACTACAATAAGATATGTAGGCAATTCTCTTTGGACTTGGTAATCCTTATTTTAAAAAAAACGTAATTAAAATTATTTTAACATTAGTCCTTCAATGTCCATGTTTAATTTTTTTTCTTTGAGATAAGTGTCAAAAACATACTTAAACTATTTTCTTTTTAATTTTATACCTAAACTATTGAGAGTGTGGAATGTGGATTTCATACCTAAACTATCACTTATTAATTTGAGAAACACACATTAGTGATGTGTGTAATATACTCTCTTAAACCTTGCCACATGGATAAAATATTTCACCTTGACAAAAATTAAATAAATTATTAATATTAGTTAAAAACTAAAGCTTAAAGAACAACTATCCAATTCTTTTTTAAAAAAAATATATAAAAAATTCAGACCTCACCCCCTCCTTCCTAATTTTTTTTGATATTTTATTTTTTAAATAAAATAAAATTCTACCCCACCCCGTCTAACCTTCTGCTCCTATTATTTTTTTAATTTTCTTGTACATTTTCCTCGTTTTGTGTTAGATGTGTACATATATTATTAGGAAAATATTTTTTTCTACTTGCGTACCGACTATAACAGAAATAAAAATTTTATTTTAAAATTTTTTTTGCGTCAAGTAAAAAAATACGTTTTAAAAAATAATATATATGGGGTAGAATATATTTTTTTTTAATTAATATAATATCTAAATTATTATTTGAAGAGATTGGGGGGGGGGGGGGGGAAGTAAGAGTTTTTTTAAAAATCTTAGAAAAGATTTTTTTTTTTTGAAAAAAAATACTAAATATTTGTGATCGGGGGAGTACGGTGAGAGGAAAGGGGTGGAGTGGGGTAAGAAAAATATTTTACATTTTATTTCATAATTTCTTTTGGGGGAATAGTAATACTTTAATCTTTAAGTTTAACTAATACTAATAATTTATTTAATTTTTGTCAAGGTGGAATGTTTTGTCCATGTGAAGAGATGTGATAATTTTTTTAAAATAAAAGAGAGTTTATTACACACTATGATGAGAGTGTAATAAAAGAGAGAAGTGATTTTCTCAAATTAATAAGTGATAATTTAGGTCTCAAACTCACTCTTTCAATAGTTTAGGTATGAAACTAAAAAAAAGAAGAAGATATTTTAGGTGCGTTTTTTATCCTTGTCTTTTTTTCTTTTTTTTTTAGAAATATATCTTTTTCTTTTATCATGATTTAACTTTAAGTTTTGCTACAAAAGCAGATAAAGTGCATCTTTGTACAATAATCACTTTGTCAAGTTTGTCTATTTTGGACACGATAAATAAGAAAATAGGAACTTTCGCATATAGCCACTCAAAAATTGCCTAATTACACTCCATAACTATTGTTTGCTAATTACGATTCTTAGCTACATGTTATAGGGAGGAAAGTGGCGAGCGAGACTGGGAGAGGGAGGAGAGAGGCGAGCGAGAGAGGCAAAGAGTGAGAGAGAGGTGAATTGTATATGTATATCGGTTAGATAATTGTATATTATACATATGTATTTGTATATTCTGGCGAGAGAAATTGGGAAAGGGAGGAGAGAGGCGAGCGAGATTGGGAGAGGGAGGAGAGAGGCGAGTGAGAGAGGACAATAATTTGTATAATTCGCATCTCATTTGTATAATTCGCAGGTACGTTTGTATAATTCACATGTTTCTGCATAAGTGGGTAATATAAAGTCTGAAATTATACAAATATAGTAAAACTCGAAATAACGAATTGATACAAACATAAACGTATGAACTTTAAACACTTATACAAAATATATTATACAAATTACATTATATAAATTATATTATACAAAATTCAAAAACTACATGTTTATACAAATTTTAAAAAGTTATACACAAAAAAATTGAATGTATATGATGACAAAATTGAAAAATCAAAGGAAATCATCGTCATATACAAATACAAACAATCGTATACAAATACAAATCGAAAAGAATTGTTAGGTGTGAATTATACAAATGTGGCGAATTATACATATATAAATGTGGCTAATTATACAAACTTGAAGTCAGCCCACGTAATTAGTGTATAATGTTAGTCACGAGTGATAATTATAGCAAACTATAGTTATGATGAGTAATTAAATTGTATAAATTTACTTAACCACGTAATTTTCCCATAAGAAAAACACGTGCAATTGTGAATGCATTTAACAGAACTCTTATAAATGTTAGTGGAGGAAAAATTGCAACTAAGATAATTAAGAGGTATAATCAAGAGAGTCACTAAGCATACTAATTTTAAAATGAAAGAAAATAAAAAAAGATAAATAAATAAATAATGTTCTAGGCTATAAAGAGGTGTCACACAGGAGTGAAGCTAAGTGAAACTCAGGAGTTTCACCCAAATCTTCTCCGTTGATAAATTACATTAAATATATAATGTCAAATTCTAATTTTCTTTCTTTGATTTGAGAAGTTCTTTAACAAAGGGTGAGATGAGCTCAGTTGCAACCCAATGAAAAATCTTAAAAGTTTTTGCGCTCCATGTGAAGCTTTGTTTTTCTTCTTTTTTATTATTTTTCTCTTCTATTCTATTTCTACTTCTCTCATTGTCACTGCTTAAATTTATTAGTCACATTCTTTTTATTTTTGTCTTTTATTCTTCTCGTATCTATTGCTCATTTTTTTCATTTAGTTTCAACAATGGAGATTCAATCATTATTTAGGAGAAGAGTGAAAAACTATATTGAACTCATAATGGATCATTACTCTTTACAATCATACATCTACACTATATATAGTACATCACGTGTAGGCCTTTATCTATCTAGACTAGTAGACTATGCTGACAAAATCTGTAACTACCACTTGTTCGCAACAAATTTCCTTAAACCGCTGAAAATCGACTGTAAGCAAAATAAATAAAAGAAAAATGTGTTTTTTATTAATGAATCGTTGTGAGTACAATTCTGTTGTTCTCTTGATTCTCTCTCCTAAGATTCTCCAAGATTCGAGGGCCTTCAGTAGCGTATTTCTTGAAATGTTGGATGATGTAGACCTCCTTGAGATGTTGTCGATCTCCGGGAACGTTGAAAAGCGCTTCGTCATTTCAAGTCGATCTTCAGGAAGAACTCCATTGATGACTCCTTCGAAGAGCTATGTAGTTGATGGTGTAGCTTCCTCCAATTGCAGAATGCTTGTTGAAGAGTTTTCTTCCTCCCTTAGAATGTCATGTCCATCCCCTATTTATAGTTGTAGGGGGTGGACAAGGTTGCATATGATTGGCCAAAGGATGTCATTTTGACACTTGGCATGTCGTGATTGGTTCTTGCACTTGATTGGGACTACCACCTCATTTGGACACGTGGCGTCACCTTGTTGGTTTTGGATGCCTAGTCACTGTGACACGTGGCATGAGTTTGGGATTCATGGTGAAATGGACCTTGGATTTGAATTTAATAAAATGGACTTATTTATTTGTAAAGCTCAAATTAATCATTCAGCCCAAACAAACATGAATTTAATTCAAATTTTGTATAAATTTAACCCAATACAATTTATATGTCTACACCACTATTTCAGCTCTTTGTTGCATAACACCCCTCCTCAAGTTGATGGTTGAGAACGCTCAAATCACCCCTCAAAATTAATCAAAAGAGTGAGCGGTCATCGTCAATAAAAATACCCAACTAAGAGTAGGGGCCGAATTCCACAAGGAACAATATAATGACAATTGAAAAGGTAAAGGTTTACTAGACACTAGTTTGAATTTAGACATACAAGTTACACAAGTATCAAATAGAAGGCAAATTTGACGACTACACTTCTAATGGGGGCAAAGACGATATCAAGCAAGGGATGTATTGGAATTGGGAAAACTTGAGATTCAATCAACACTCAACTATCCATTGCAATTCAATCCAAGATCAATCACTAATAAGTAGGCTAGGTCATCTTCAATTATGCTAATTATCTTTCGATCTCAAAGTGTTGGTGATATCTCCTTTTGGTCTCAATCACACTAATACAAAATAATCCACTAACTTAACTTAGGCCTCTCTTTAAAGGAAGTCTTGCACCCAACATGGGATTTAAGTACATTCACAGAAGTTTCATAAAGATTCAAGAAAAAATCGAGAACATGAGATTTCGTCCTAACCCTAATTCATTCACGGAGGATGCATTGAAACCATAGAAACATAATTCATGGGGAGGAACAAGTTATTCCAACACGTGGAGATAGACTTACATACCCGGAAGAACAAGAGTTCTTGTAGAAAAGCTTCTTTTAGGGAACTCCTTTTAGGGATTTTGTGTAAGAGATAGTATTGAAAATAGTTCAGACACAAGCAAAGGAGATTGAGGACCCTATGACTACTAACCTACAAGATGAAGCAATGACCATCCTACATGCACTGAAATACATAAAGATAACATAAGTGGAGAAGGTGATTATTGAGACTGGTTCTTTGGTGTTGAAAAACATTAGTGAAAGAGAATGAGATATCCCTTGAATGATACTCCATCTATTCACTTTTACTTGTCACTGTTTGACTTGACACATCCATTAATAAAAAAAATATTGATACAGGTATTTTATCAAACTATCCTTATTAAATGATGTTTAAGGTCTTGGAAAATGATTTGGAGAATAAGTATTTAATGTTAAGGGTAAAATATGGGAAAAATTATTGTCTTTTCTTGATATGTCAAACATGACAAGTAAAAATGAAAATCTATTTTAGAAATAAGTGACAAGTAAAAGTGAACGAAGGGAGTAATAACTAGTGTGGAGGAAATAAAGTGATTGATGATAGGCAAAACGGTTCTTTACAACCACATCCTCAGAGAAGGAAATAAAATGGTTGATCATCTAGCCAACCTAGCCCTTGATGAAGGACCAGTTAGGCAGTTACATCCATTAATTTCCAAGAACTGGTGGTAGGGAGCAGGAGGATAATCAATAGTGACAAATTGAAGGAACCCTATATGAGGGTTAGACCCTGCAGAAGATGAGTAACATAGGAGAAGAGTAGAAGGGTGGATAAAAGGCTCTAGTTCAAATCCTAAGGAAGGACAACACAGACTACTTATAACAGTTTGTTAAGTTTTGTAGGTACACAAAACAATTACACAATGAGACCAACACAAAATTCACAGATGCAAGGAATAGATCAATAAGAAGGCATCAGAATCAAAGAGAAACGACAATTACAGAACAAAACCCTCAAACGTTGGCAAATCGGGAAAATTTGTTGGTGTGGAATAAGAAAGTTCAATAATTTTATTCCTATTTTTCTATGTCATATACATCATATCATCATATATTACTATAAGTGGGAAGCTCCCAAATGAAAAGTTAGATTATCATTTTAGCCCTACACTAAATTAAATTATTATAAAATATTATTAATTAAATAGTCTACCATTAATTAAGAAAATCATTATATTCAATACTACTCCAGAATGGACACATACATTGCATACTGAAATTTTAATAACAATCAATTAAGTATTTGGGTATACAAAGAGGTGGATTAATTTTCTTGCAATTGTCATTTATTTCAGCCTTTTCAATACTCTAAAATAACTTTTCATCTTACTAAACTAATTCAATGTTTGGAAGTTCTTTTCAACTTCCAACTATAGCTTAAGAATTTTATAAATTGCCAGATCAATGAATCATGGTAAATTCATTGACGTTCTCTTCCGGAGTTTCAATATACCACCTGTCCTCCTCCTCTCCTTCTTTTTCATTATTTGTCTTCAATAATGCGTCTGTTAAGGGGTTCCATTGCTATTGCTTATATATCGTCTCTCTTAACCATATGTTTCAAGTTATTAATTGTGTCTGATTATGAGGGATTCTTGGGCTGCTAATAATTATGCCACGACACAAGGGGCAAAAGATGCAGTTAAAAATGTCATTGGCATGAATAGATGAAAAGTATATATATGCATGTCACATCATGGACGTCTTTGTTCAACATTTAAGCTGCTAGCTCTTCTTTTTTTTCCATTGTTTTTATTTAGTTACTTAGGTTTGAGTATTACTCCATTAAGATGTTTGATGTTTCTAATTTGAAGAAGAGGAGGAAGTTGTGTTAATTGCAAGAATTTTATGACGTGCTAATTTCTTTGATTTTAATTATCTAATAATAATAGTTGATTACTCGGGTGAAGTAGGAATTAAAATATATACGTTGATTTCAATTCATTTGTGGAATTGTTTTTTAAATAACTCTCATGAGTTATATTTATTAAATCACCCTCTCTAATTAGTTCGAGAGAAGAGTATTATGAAGGATCTAATTTCCTGTAGCAGCTGTAGTTTCATTCATATTGGATCTTAAAGTGTTAAGTCTAAATCTTTATCTTGTCTATGCCGAAAAAGAGGCATTGTGAAACTTGGATTTTAATTACTAGAAAGTAGAAAAATGAAGAGCTACAAGATTTAAGAGTTGAATAAATTACAATCTTTTAGCCTTCCAACAATCCCAATAATACCAAATATAATACAATCCCAATAATACCAACTTCTTATGAACCATTCACACACAAAAAAAAACAGCATAATTAACAATTGATTAAGAAAACATATATATATATATATATGTTATAAACTATTTAATAAATTAAATATTGAATAGTAAATCATCATATTAGTACATGAATCAACCACCATAAAGTTTCTTGAAAATGTATTATTTTTATTAATTTCATGCTGAAGTTAAATTCATAATTTTTATGTTTTGTTCATCTTTCAATTGAAAATATGAATGGTTATGTTTGCCCTTAACAAAAAGAAGAAAAATCATATAGATCTATATTATATTCTTTTTTTTATATAAATATTTGTAATAATGTGAAGTACATTACATAGATTTTATTACCTCTAACTCTTCATTATGTAAATATATGCAACTCCCACTAATTATATTCATTATGGTTTTTACTCCCACCTCTCATCCATGATCAAATGAATTAATGTTATATTCATAAGAACTCGAAGTGTTCTTCAATCCTATCCTATAAATAGTGACACTTGACACAATATTGTACACACTTAAAACAGTTGGAAGAAAAAGAAGAGAATCTCTATGTTCTCTTCTCTTGTCTCTTTTTATTTCCTTTTTTAATGTTTATGTTTCTTGTTTGGTGTTATTGTATAACTTTTTATTATTTTATTATTAATAATTTTGAGAATTTACAGTGGTTTGTTGCTTTGTATACATTAACCTAGCATGTGGTGTTTTAGTATACTTATTAGAATATTGTATTTGTACAATAATTAGTTATTTTTACTTTATGCACTTTTAGTCAATTTTATAATTAAGGATGTATTCTTTTTATTAGGAAGATATATGTACTTTCTATTGTAAAAACGGTGGATTTTCTTTTACTAAATACCAATAAATTTGAAGCGGAGAAAATATGTCATTTGCAATACAAAATTTATATGAAATATTTTGGGATAAATGTGCAACGCACATTTCCAAAACTAGTATTACTATAAGTGAAAATAAAAAAAAAGTTGACAGTTGAAATATCAAAATATCCCTATAAAATTGAGTTACTACAGTAATGCCATTAAAAAAAGCTACTCTAAATTAAAATGTTATAATATATTTATATAATTATATTTAGATAGTAGTAATTAAATAATATTATAGTATACTATACAACACTAGTAAACCCAAAAGTTATAGTAAATACAATTCATACAATTAATAAATCAGTTAATAGTAAGATACTATATACATTTAATTGTATGTCATTAGTATATGAATAACTTGGATGTTTAGGCTTCTCTTTATAGTTCGTGAAACGTGTATTTTGAATTTCCATAGACTTAATAACGTGTATTTACTATGTTTTACTCAAAAAAAAATAAAAAATGACTGAGTTTTCGAAAAATCGATGAAACTTATGATTTAAGAGAAATTGATTTTCCAAAAGAAACAGAGTCGCCACTTAATTTTTTAGTAAAAATCAAGAAAAAAACTTAAGGTTTTCAAAAGATTTAAACAAATAAAATCAATTGAAAATAAAAGGGTTCGAAGTTCAATGTACATTCCGAGAAGGTGTTAGGCCCTCGGAATGCCCGCTAACTCGCGGTTGACCGGCGATTTGACCAAAAATGATTTTGACTAATTTTGAAATTTTAACTAAGTAAAAAATTTCATCACGACTTTGACTAATTTTGAAAATTTAACTAAGTAAAAGAACTCATTTATTTTGACTAATTTTTGAAATTATAAGTAGGTAAAGAACTCATTTATTTTAACTAAATTTTGAAATTTTAACTAAGTAAATAACTCATTTATTTTAACTTATTATTTTATTACTACTACTATTTCTATCATTTTATTCATCTTAAAGGGGAATGAACTAAAGGGAAATTTTCTAAAGGGGAATAGTTCATAAAATGTCAACAAGACTAATTTTTAAATAAAAAAAAAACAAGTAATAAAACATATATACTTTAATTCGAAAATAAAATGAAATGACCATTCTTGGGGAATTTAATTTAATTAAATCATAAGATAATCAAAGCGTTAGTCAAATACAATAAAATACATGGGAGCTAAGGGAAGACAAATGAATTCGAGCCAACCCAAATTCTCAAATCTGCAAAAAAATTGAAGTAATAATTCATTTGGGCTTTTGGCCCTTTTCCCATCTCCATGGGTCATGATATACACCAAGTGTATATTTGAGGTATACACCATGTATACCGCTAATTCTCGGACTTTCGAACCTGTATTTTTTATTCGGACTCTGTATATTTCGCATTTTTCGCCTGCTTTCCCGTATTTGACCCTGTATTTTGTATTTTACGATTGTATACCAATGTATACAATAGGTATATCAGTGTATACATGCCGTTTTTCAGCCTGATTTTAGCTTTCCGGGGAATATTTTCGATTTCCAGCCCATGTTTTCCATGTATAAACTTGTGATTTCGAACTTGACACCGAAGGGGACGATTCGAGAAGAGTTTCGGGCCTAAATGGCCCATTGGAGATGCAAGTGGAAGGAAAGAGTTCCATCGGGCTCATCACAAGGGTTCATGCATCAAAACGGGAAAGAAACAATTAGTATAACTTGAAAGACTTCAAAATAAACACTAAATTTTTTAAGTCTGAACCTTATAATGCAAAATCAAAATTGGTAACATGTACTAAAATATTTCTCAAGTAAGATCAATTCTATTGATGAGAAGTAATAGATAGGTATACACATTCAACGAATACACTCAACAACCATGACAACTAGTAGAGGGTCAGGAGAAAAATCAAATTGACAACATTTATACCAAAATTTCCTAATTTATATAACTAAAGCAAACATGTTATCAACAAATATAATCAAAGCACAACAAACAACTAGCCGGAACGAGTTGAAACATATTGTCCGATCCAAGTACTATGAATCCACACTTTTGAGATAGAATAGACAAACCTTATATCTAAAGTGGGTCATAGTAAGCCACGCCTCAAAGAAAATTTAGAAATTTAAGTAAACGCCCTACAACATAAGGAATTTGCCGAGGATATTTCGAAGAACGGGTCCCTTTCATATTAAAATCTATCAAATAAAGCCACTGATTCCTACCATATAATCTATTATGGAGGCAACACATAAATCAAACACATATTGGAAAAGAAAAGAGGACAAGAAAACGGCCTAGAAGACATACACCTAACCCAACCCACCGATTGAACAGGGACCAAGGACATATCAAAACAGGACGCTAATGTATCACGGACAGACTTGGACTTAGACAAAATAGGAAAACTCGACCAAATTATCGCATACAAGCTAGATGTATATATCTATTTATGAGCAGAAGGATATAATTCAAGTCATAGACCAAGTCGTGAACTCGCAACATAAAGCTCGGCTTAAAATCAAGACTTAAACCAAGTCAGCTATACTGAAATCGCAAGAGGAACTCTACTTAGGACATTTTCGACATTCACAAATGCACATTCAAGATGAAGAATAGCGAAACGAGCAAACTCGAACATATGAATAGAGAAGTGACAAACTCAACATAATATCCATCTTTCAATCAGTGTGGAACTGGATCGAGATGCCCTTAAGAACATATGCAATACATTAAGATAACAAGATTTTGAAGACGCCCTATTGGAACAGCGAAGTCGGAAAGAGTATGGTAAATGGAAGAGTGTTACCTTCTTTAGTGCAGCAAACTTGGGACAACAGCAAGCAGAACGATCTTTCCACCACGAAAAGTGGAGATTCGAGCGGAAGTTCCGAACTCAAACGAACGACTAGCCTTCTCCGAAACTGGAATCGAAGAAACCTTTGTTTTCTAACCCTCTTTTTTATTAAGTTACTCTCTATTTTCAGCTCAAAAATTCCAACTCTGAATCCCCTTTTACAATGAATAAGAGGAGAATATATATAGGAGACTACTAGGGTTCGAAATATTTTGGGGGGAAAAGGATGAAATCGGATTTAAGACCCATTTCAAAATTCAAACTCTCAAAAACCTTTCACCAATTCGGACAAACACCATTTTCTCTTAAATTTGCCTCATTCCGAAAGAGGAAATGGGAGATGGATGTCCTGGATCGATTCCAACGTCCCTGGCGAGCCACGTGGCGTGATCCCGCAACTGCAAGGACGGTTCTTGGCTGGAAATGGCGCTGGAACAGTACTGCTGGAGCAGTACTGAATTGCTGCTGCTTGATCCAGTCCTGGGAGTTGCTGTTGAAGTTAAATTTGGATTAGGATTGGGCCGGGTTAGGGGATTAATTGGTTGGGTCGGTGGTGGGCTGCTTGTATTGTTGTATTGTGGGAATTAAATTAAGTGTTGGGTTTGCTAGAAAATTGTATTGGGCTGCTGCAAAGTGGCCCAAATTTTGGTCTTAAAATGGGTGTGAATAAAAGGTTAGATTTTATCTAAAATAATAATAGGAACTAATTAACAATTTAGCCAAGCGGATTAAAAAAGGTAGCCAAATGAATTAAATTTAGAAAATTCGGCTAGAATTCAAATAGGACAAATTAACATAATTAATTTATGAGCTTTTTAATCTTAACGAGATAAAATAATTAACTTAATTATAAACTTAATTATAAACTAATCGATTTTCAATAAATTAATTAAAAATTCAAACTATAATTCAAACTAAAACTAAATCAATAAAATATTTATTTTAACGAAGCAAAAATCTTTTGATATGATTTTCAAACATTTATAAAATATACTAATTACTCATATAATTATATGAAATATATTTATTATTCAAATACTATAAAAATTGATTAAAATTATTTAAACTAACCTTGAAACTATTTGAATTTGATACAACTGATTATTTTAAATCATTTGAATATTAAGAAGCTCGTAAATTAATTATTATCGGGGAGGGTCAAAATTGGGTATCAACATACTATTTCTTGAACTTTGTATCACTTCTTTAGTACTTAATTAAGTTTATTTAAGTCAATCTTTAATTGCTTCATCTTCCGATCTTTATTGCAATATTAACTTTTGAAATGTCGATGTACATGTAATCAATCAAGGATTTATTTTCCTAATAAAATATACCCAATCTTTTCATTCATTTTTTCCATACATGAAGAGTTTATAAGTTATAATCTCATTTAGCAGAATTGAGCTTTTGATGATTTAGTAGTGAACCGACATGGGGATGTAATCCTGGTTACCTAATATATGCTGCTTCTTGAAAAGGTATTTGGTGTATGAAATGATTTTTTTTTTGTTATATTCATGTTGCATCTTTTAACCAAATTAAAATTACATACTTTTGAATAAACCTAAAGATTATGTATCACATTCTAAAGATAATGGCATTACTAGACATGTATACATGGGAATAGCATGGTTGCCTCAAATGTGGTGCATCATTATTTATATATTTGTGCCCTTTTTTTGTTGGTAAAAAGAAGGTTAGTCCAATTTAGGTGTTTTAATAATTTTTTAATATTATAAGTATCAACGCTAATTCTATGTCAGCAACTCCGATTATGTTAGATGTTATATTATCTTAATTAGTTTTACATAGTTCAACATTTTCTATTTTGTGAACTACTCCCTCCGTTCTTTTGTAGTAGTTACTATTTTATCTTCTTAATAGTCAAACGATATAAATTTTAACTAACATTTTCAGATGTATTTTTCCATCATATTGATATGAAAAAAATTGCAATTTATAGTACTTTTCGTATAGTTTTTGAATATCTAAATTATTATTTCAAAATATCAAATAAGTGTAATCTAAATTAACTTTAAAAATTAGTTAAATTGACTCTCAAAAAGTGCAATATGACAACTAAAAAGGAATAGTGGGAGTTATAACTAAAATTGTGTTAAAATTAGATGATATTGTTGTGTTTGACTAAAGCATATTTAGTAGAATAATACAAAAAATTAGGCATGTACAAATTTTATAAAAATATCAGTCTTTGGAAACGTGGGTTTGAAGATATAAAATTAGGCATGTAGAAATTTTATGAAAATAATAGGGGATAAACGTGCAACGCACGTTCCCAAAGACTAGTATCTTTATATACATGTGAGATTGTGGACAAATTATTTGACAGTCCTTTTGTTAAAAAATCGGTCACTAGATCTTTTGTAGATACAAATGACGTACAAATGAATCTGTTATCTAATTTCTCCTTAATGAAATATCTATATTCCCTTAATATGCTTAGTGTGATCATGTTGTACATGATTATGAGATATAGTTATTACTGATTTATTGTTACAAGATAGTCTCACATGTCCTTCCCATCTTATCTTCAAATCATCAAGGATTATCTTTAAACATAACAACTCACAAACTTTCATAGCCATAAATCTAAACTCGGATTCTGCACTTAATCATAGGATTTTCTCCTACTCAAAAAGGTTACAAGCGTTATCAACCATCATCAAATAAATTATTTGTTTCAGTTGATGTTACATTTGATAAGAGTGAGCCCTTTTTTGGTCATTCTTACAATTAGGGGGAGTCATTGAAGGGAGAGGGACCTCTAGACTTGTCACTATTTGATTTGTCTATTTCTAGTCGTATCAAATCCTTGCGCGAATATTCATTTCTTCGGTCACCCGAGTCTCTATTTCCAAATGAACTCATTAAGTCTCCTACTCCAGATATAGATAATGGAATTCTAGAAGAAAAAAACCCTAGCATTGTAGGTTTATTCTAGAAGAAAGAGGCTAAATGATCATAATACTCAACTGCAATCATCTCTTCTAAGATTGCTACTCCTAATACCGTTCTTGAAGCTGTTAAACCATCAGAAAACACTAAACCAAACTGATCATGAAGAAGAACCTAATGACCTTGACCTTTCAATTGCTCTCAGAAAAGAGATCAGAACTTGCACACAACATCCTTTGAGCCTTTTCGTGACATTTTAAAATCTATTCCCAAGTCATAAAGCTTTTTCTCTATAACCTCCACACAATTCCTATCCCCAAATATTTGTCTGAAGCATTAGGAAACGGGGAGTGGGAGAAAGCTATGAAGGTTGAAGTAGAAGCGTTGGAGAAAACAAAACTTTGGAAATTGTGAAATTACCAAAAGGGAAAAAGTTGGTTGGGAGCAGATGGGTGTTTGCTATGAAATATAAGTCAGATGGGTCCATAGAAAGATATGAATAAACTTAGTTAGGAATAAGCCTAAGGCTCTGATACCATGTGGAATAAGATAGTTGGATAATTTTATTTCTATCTTTCTAGGTCATATACATGATTTATATACATGATCGATCGTGGAACAAAATTGAATCTTGATACGGAGAATATCCTCTATCAACCAACAGTTGGGAACAAATATAGTGTGTGTCATTAGCACTATAGGTGTCATTCTTCTATATGTACCTAAGGATATTCTTGTAGGAACTCAAAAGAGCAGCTAACAAGAAAGTGCAGAACGAGCGAAAGATTAAGGAAATAAAGAAACACTCATCATAGAGCGTCGATGAGGAAGATGCAAAGAACCGAAGAGCTGGAGCTTCAAAAGTAATAGAGCTAATTGAGCTTTAGCAAAGAAGCAAAAAGACAATAATCTACATGCTTTTGTTACTTTCCTGTTTTATGTTTACTTTTTATTTATTTTTAGGTAGATGTACACACTTTAAAAAATGTACGCATTAATATTTCCAATGCACTCTACCAAACGACCCATTGCTTTAATAACACTGGAGAGGATTTTGTTTTACTCACTGTTTCTCCCCAGAGAACAAACTGATATAAAAAGCTGATGCAAGCTTGAATCCAGAACATAAAAGAAATTATAGAGTGGACTTAATATTCTATTATTCAAATATAAATACATCATTAACAGCACAAAAAATGGAAAAAGATCAAGTTACATCAGATTTATACTTCTCTCTCTATTATGCATTCTTCTGAGGTGAATTAGTGTCAAATGAGTACCCCTGATAAGTCTGCAAAATTTCTTCCTCTGCTAGCTGCTGAGGCCGCGGCTCGTCACCTTGCCAAGTCCATACAATGTCTTCCAATGCTGGTCTTATATCCTTTATCATCGTCTTCTTGTACTCTATTGTATCTCCATTTGATTTCTTCATCTCAACAAAGTGAAAATTTGGAGTTACCTCAAAGATTTCTGCATCAATAGACAACACCCCTTTTCTTCCCTCTTTAGATCCTTCCAACTTCAATAGCCCTCCATCATTTTTCGTCACCTTCAACTTTAAACGCCTAGCTACATCCTCTAGCTTTGAGATGATTGTTTTTGCCGGTTGCTTTGATGTAAATATAACTTCCCTCTTTTTATTTCTTTCTTCAAACAAGCCAGACAAGTCAAAACCTGTTGAGAAAGATATAATATCAAATGCATTCAAGTGTGCAGGCTTGACCAGTTCTGGCTTTGGTTCTGTTATTGAGTCAGTACTCTCACCGATACCAAAAACTGCATCATCAATTGCTGCTTCTTCAGGCTTCGAGTCAGCATCAGCGATTATAGGTTTCAGCTGCAACCCTTTCTTGAACCAAGAATTCTCCATTATCTTTGAAATGGACATTCTTGTACTAGGATTTGGATTTAATATTTTCGATATCAGCCTGCGAGCATCAGGAGGGAACCAGTTAGGACATTTGAACTCAGCCTTACCTATCTTTCTGTACATCTCCATTAAATTTGAATCCTGGAAAGGGAGATATCCAGCCAAAAGGACATATAATATCACCCCACACGACCAAATATCAGCTTTAGCACCGTCATAGCCTCTCCTGTTTATCACTTCTGGTGCAACATAAGCTGGTGTCCCACATTTAGTATGAAGTAAACCGTCTTGGCATTTAGATTCTGCAAGAGCACTCAATCCAAAATCTGAAATCTTTAGACTCCCATTTTCATCAAGCAATAGATTCTCCGGTTTTAGGTCTCGGTGGTAAACACCTCTACTATGACAGAAATCAATAGCACTAATCAATTGCTGAAATAACTTCCTTGCAACATCTTCCTTTAACTTCCCTTTAGACACTTTGTTATATAACTCGCCTCCTTTGACATATTCCATTACACAATAAATCTTCTTTTTGCTGGCCATGACCTCATAGAGCTGCACAATATTAGAATGCCTAACCAATTTCATCGCTGAAATCTCACATTTGATTTGATCAATCATCCCAACTTTTACAATCTTCTC
>JAJOOR010010234.1:0-14837 GCA_036250505.1 Solanum acaule | reverse complement strand
ATTATGAAACTGGTGCTGGTTTGAAACCTGAGTTTATTGACGGTGTTAGAAATTTTATTGAACATACAATGACACTTGACATTTTCAAGAATAATGGATTGGTTAGGTGTCCTTGTAGTGCATGTAAGTGATTAAAATTTTTTAAACCAAATACATTAATGGTTCATTTGTACCGTAATGGATTTAAGCCTAGACATTTTGTATGGATTGATTATGGAGAAAGTGATAGATTGGATGGTATGTTTTATAATTCAATGCTTGTGGATGTATATAATATGGTTGCACCACATGGCCAAATTAGGGTTGAATAGGTTAGGGTTGAACATGATAGGGTTCATGAAATGATCAATGATGCTTTCGGGGTTCAAGGTGGGATGGAACCGGAACAATATTTTGATGAAGCTCCTAGTGAAGAAGCAAGACGCTTTTATGATCAATTAGAAGAGTCTAGTCGTCCACTATGTGAAGGGAGCCCGCATTCTGCCTAGTCAGTTGCGGTTAGATTAATGAATATTAAATCAGATTGGAATGTTCCTAATGTGGCTATGGACTCAATGGTTGATCTTTTGGGTGAACTAGTTAATTAATCCGGAGTTTAACATACCAAAGAACTTCTATTAGGCAAAGTGTTTGGTGTCCAAGTTAGGATTGACGTATGATAGAATTCATTGTTAATGGATGCATGTTGTTTTACAAGACTGATAGTGAATTAGAAAATTGTTTTTTTTGTGGACATGCTCATTATAAGAGGACTCCGGCTGGAAAGATGGTCCCAGTTCAGGCGATGCATTATCTACCTCTCATTCCTAGGTTAAAGAGGCTGTATGCATCGATGAGGTCTGCCCCACATATGAGTTGGCATCGTGAATATAGAAGGCTGCCGGGTGTCTTGTCTCATCCATCTGATGGTGAAGCATGGAAGCATTTTGATAATGCATATCCTGATTTTGCTAGTGAACCAAGAAATGTTAGATTGGGGTTGTGTTCAGATGGCTTCACACCATTCTCTAATAATGCTTCGCCTTATTCATGTTGGCCTGTATTTCTTACTCCGTATAATCTTCTTCCTGAAATGTGCAGGACCAGTCCCTACATCTTTCTAAGTTGTGTTATTCCAAGTCCCCGTAATCCAAAAAGTTTGATTGATGTCTATCTACAACCATTGATAGATTAACTCAAACAATTGTGGTTTGAAGGCGTTTTGACTTATGATATATTAACTAAGCATAATTTTGTTATGTGTGCTTCTTTAATGTGGACTATTAATGATTTTCCTGTATACGGATGTTGTCTGGTTGGATGACAGATGGAAAGCTAGCATGTCCGTATTGCATGGAAAATAGCAAGGCATTCACTTTAAAGCATGGCAGAAAGAATACATTGTTTGATTGTCATCGTCAGTTCTTGTCAATGGACCATGAGTTTAGAAAGATGAAAAATGCATTTAGGAAAAATAAGGTTGAAAGTGACCCCCCACCTCCATTACTCACAGGGCATCAAATTTGGGAGAGAGTTTCTCAACTACCTAAAGTTACAGAAGCTTCACCTTCTAGACTTCCTGGATATGGTGTTGACCATAATTGGACCAAACAAAGCATATTTTGGGAGTTGCCGTATTGGAAGGACAATCTTCTACGACATAATCTAGATGTGATGCACATTGAAAAAAATTACTTTTACAATTTGTTTAACATAATGATGGATGTTAAGGGTAAGACAAAAGACAATCCAAAAGCTAGAATGGACATAAAGGAATATTGTAGGAGAAAAGAGTTATGGCTACAGGAATTACAGAATGGTAAAATAGTTAATCCCAAAGCTAGCTTTTCATTCACATTGGATGAGAAACGTGAAATTGTTGAGTGGGTTAAAAATTTGAGGATGCCGGAGGGCTATGCTTCGAATTTAGGAAAGCGGGCAGATATGAATGAACGAAAATTAATAGGTATGAAAAGTCATGATTGTCATGTGTTCATGGAAACTTTAATTCCTATCGCTTTTAGCCATCTACCCGAAAGGATATGGAGACCAATTACAGAGATAAGTCTTTTTCTTAAAGATTTGTTTTCTGGAAAGTTGTTGGAGAGTAGTTTAGACAGGATGGAGGAAAATATTCTTGTTACTACTACTAAGTTGGAGAAGATATTTCCATGTGGTTTCTTTGATGTGATGGAGCATCTTCCAATTCACCTTGTACAAGAGGCCCGCCTCGGAGGTCCGGTTCAAACAAGATGGATGTATCCATTTGAAATATTCACTACGTTATATATTCACCAAGTCTTTTATATATTAATTATATATACATATATACATGCAGAAAAATTGGCAGTTCGAAGCAAACGATTAAGCAAAGGGGAAGGATCAAAGGATCATTGTTCAAGGTCATATTGGGAGAGAAACTGGTGATTTTTATTCTTATTACTTTGGTGATGATGTGTCATGTAGGAGAAACAGGCCCAATCGCAATGATGAAGGCGATATTGATCCTTTATTTCCACCGATATCAATTTTAAATCAAAATGGTCGAGGATCTAAAAAGTGTGGAAAGCGAGGCTTCACTGATATGGAAATGCAATCAGTTGTGACACATATTTTGCTTAATTTTCCAGAGATTCAACCATATGTCAAGTAAGTGTTAAAAATATGTTATTAAATTACATACTAATAAGTGACCATTAACTAACGAAATACTTGAATGTAAAATGATTAGCTTGTTCATAAACACATGGGGTAATGAAGCCATCTATACAGAATTTTCCAAATGGTTGAGGAACTATGTAAGTGTGCATCACTAAGTATTTAATAATATATTCATGTTATACTAAATTATATTACTTGAAATAACAATCACCTAGGTTTACGATGAATACTCAAGTGCCCAACATTTGCAATTAGTGAAAGAAGTAACACTTGGACCTGAATTTCAAGTACTGACAATGAATAAGTATTGTGTCAATGGTTTTAAGTTTCAAACCGAAGAAGTTTCTAGGAACAAGAAAACAAATAATAGTGGTGTCTACATACAAGGTGATGTTGATGGTACTAGTCAAACTATTAAATATTATGGTGTCATTCAAGAGATTATTGAAGTGAGGTATTCAGGTTGGCCTAAGAAGAAGATTGTATTGTTATGTGTGAGTGGTTTGACCCATCACATAGAGGCACAAAGGTGGACCATCAACATAATATAATTGAAGTTAAGCACACCAGGAAATACAGAAGTTATGATCCTTTTATTATTGCACAAAATGCTAAACAAGTGTATTACGCTCCATATCCATTGCGTAGAGGGAAATATAATTGGTGGGTTGTTATAAAAAGTAATCATGTGGGAAGAATTGAAATTGACTATGTCTTAGATGTGGCGTATCAAAATGATGTTGCTTTTGTTCAACAACAAGTTGATGTTGAATTTGAAACCACACTACAACATCCTCAACATATATTAGAAGAAGTATCTGATGATGAGATACTGAATGTTGAGGAAGAAATATCCGAGAATGAGGAAAATGAATCATTTGATGACGAAGAATAAGACGATAATGAAAATGAAACAACTGAGGAGGAAGAATGGGAGAATGATGGAATTGAAACAAGAGAGGAGGAATATTGTAGAATGAAAGCTAGCTAGTATATATATGTAAGTGTATTTTGCTAATTTTATTTAATTTATGATTTTTATATATATTATACATGTAAATTTGCATACATATGTCATCAGGCGGTGACAGTGATAGACATCGCGAGCATCTTGGAGTTAGCCAAACTAAACAGGCTAAGAAGAAGAAGTCTAGGAGACCCATAGATGTTGAGGATATTGCAGGATCTATTTCTTCTGCGCCAGAGCGCATCAACCATGATACTCATTTATTTGTTGTTCTGTTTGGTACGGTGGATCCTCGGCAATATTATCCTAATTACCGTCAACCAGTCAGTGCTTTATCTACTTCACAGGCACTACCTTCACGACGCTACGAGGACCTACCTTTACAGGCTATTCGTCGAGCACGTACCTTATCGGCAGGTACTCCATCTCCCACAGGTACATCTCCTCATTTATCTGCCATGAGGATTGGAGATTCTAGTAGCGAGTAGTCAGATGCTATGGCTAGTACGCCTCCATTAACTCAGCGTTTTGTGTATCCTGATGTATCACCCTCGTCTACAGTTACACCTAGTGCTACACCAGATGATACGATGTTTCCTTTATCTTCTGGCCAGAAGGACATACTTGGTAGAGTCATGATTGAGCCGGATGGATCATCGTAAGTTTGTTTTGTTATCTATTTGTTTGTTTATTTATTTATTTCTTATACTTTAATATATTATTCATAAACGAACATATTTATTATGTGTTTTGCAGGTGGAATCCTGTAAAGGATGCTGCCCGGGCTTTAAAAGACTGTGTTAGAAGACTCTATACACAGGCTTATCACTCTTGGAGCGAGATTCCAAATAGTAAACGCCAGGCGATGTTTAATAACTTTAAGGTATATATTTTTTAGTTAAGTTTAGTATACTTTACTTTTTTTTACTATCGATCTAATTAACGTTATTCAATTTTTTTCAGACTATGTGTACTTGGATGTCGAGGTACAATTTGGTCATTGGGACCACATTTGAGAGGAAGGCATCCGCCAAACTATCTAGCTGGCTAAAGAAAGTTCGAGATAGTGGTGAACGTCCCGGTTGGATGTTGCCTCATGTTTTTGATAAATTGGGTCAGTATTGAAACACAAACAAGTTTAAGGCAATATCAGATCAAGCCAAAAAGGCTAGAGGCAGTCTTAAAGGTGGCTTGTTGCACACCGGAGGTGCAAAGACGATTGAAACAATTGAACGAGAGATGGTAAGTTCTAATTCAAACTTTTAAATAAATAATTAGTTGATTCATATATATCATTATAAATTTCAGTTTTTATTTATAGGAAAAAGAATTGGGACGCACTCCCATTGAACCGGAGGTTTTCAAGAAGACTCATGTCAGGAAGAAAGAAAATGAGTCGGATCCGGATGTGTGGGTGGAGGAAAGGACTGAACGAACTTTGTAAGTTATTTAATATGAATAATATATATTAATAGTGAATATATTTATGATATGTATATATATTGATGTCAATTTTTATATTTAATATGCAGAATGACTTTCATCAGTACGTCGCTGAGAATATAGATAGTTCGGTCCAATTGACACCTGAACTTTCTACCCAGATTTGGAAAGAAAAAGTGGTAGGAGGGACACACAAGGGTAGAGTCTATGGTCTAGGCTCTTGAAACGATATAAGACGACTACAGTCAGGCTTAGAAGGTATTGGATCATCACGTCAAGCCGAGGCACTTGACGGTGTTCAGATTGCTGCTATGTCGGATCAAATAGCTAAACTTACAGCGACACTTGCAGAGTCAGAGTGGAGAAGAGTAGCTGAACAAGAAAGCATTAGTGAGACCATTCAGCAAATCAAAGAACAAGTGATGAACCTCGCTCGTCGACCTACTACTTCGGCTCCCGATGACACCGACGACGAGAGTGATGAGGATGATTATATAGCTCTCACTCCCTAGTTTAGATCTCTGGACATTTATGAACTTTTTGAAATTTTGAAACACTTTATAAGTCTTTAATTTGTGATTTAGATACTTTTAAATGTTATTTTAAGTTTGTTGTTTTATGTTTTGTTTAGATTGTTTATAATTGTGTGTGTTTGATTCGGCTGAATAGTGTAGAATTGAATTGAATTGCATTTGCAGGTGGGTAGCAGAAACTGGCAATAGTGCAAGAAAAGCGACGAACTGCATGGTTTTGTCTGTCGCTTTTCTGGGTTTTATTTTTTTTTAAATCCTAGGAAAGCGACGGACAGTGTGGTGTTGTCTGTCGCTTTTCAAGATTTTTCAAAAATAAAATTTCCAAAAAAGCGACGAACAGGGTCCTTTTGTCCGTCTCTTTTCTGGAATTTTCAAAAATAAAATTTCCAGAAAAGCAACGGACTGCATCACCTTTTAGAAATAAAAATAATAATAAAAAAATAAAGCGACGGACTCCGTCGCTTTTGTTAAAAAAAATCAAAAAGCGCGTCGAGCTAAAAAGCGACGTAGGTGACTGCATCGCTTTTCCGTCGATTTTGACAAAAAAAGCGACGCAGTCCGTCGCTTTTGGCCGTCAATTTTTGACAGTTTTTTAGTAGTGCCAACCCCTAAACTACAGAGAATAATTATTGGCGTACTGACAGTCGTGGCACGCTAGCCACCCCTGGCGTGATGGTGGCGCGTCAACCCAGGCACCGCCTATCACACCTCTTGCATTCTGCAATTGTAAAGGAATGTGACGGGTTTTTTAAAAAAATAAAAAGTAAATGAAAAATTTATTTATTTTTGAGTCGCCACTTGAAATTGAGTTTTTAGGGTGTTTCAAGTCACCTGGTAATTCCTAATTTAAAAGGAAATAACTCTTTATTTTTTAGTCTATGAAACTAAGATATGGTAAAGAATTCTATTGACCGGGGAAAGGTGTAAGGCACCCCCGAGTCCCGTGGTTCTAGCACGGTCGCTTTATTAACTCATGTTTGGCTAAAAATAATTCTTTGGATAAAAATGTAAATTCGTGTTAGTTACTAAAAAAAAAAATTAAATAAATGATTGCCCTAGGAGCATAACCACACACAAGACCTCTTTTTTAGAAAAAATACACACCAAGGATCGTAACCGAACACATAGTGGTATTTAAAATTTTCTTTTATTTTTTAAAAAAAGACTGATAAATAAATGACTCAAATTTTATTTAATAATGAAAAAAATTAATGAATAAATGAACTTGTTGCAACATACAAACATGAAAATGATCTTTCTTTTTTTTTTTGCAAATTGCTAATTAATGTTTTTTTTCTAAAAAAAGAAACAAATATATATATATACACACACACACGTAAGTTTCACTACTTGACAATAACAACAAAAGGAAAACAAAGTATTTTTTTAAAAAATAGAATAATGAATAAGCCCCTTTTAAAACAAGTAGTGATATACTAATTTTTTTTTCATATTGATACAATTTCAAAAATGACCATTTTAGTGAAATGGGCACATTGTTCTCTTATGGAAGAAAATTGCAATTATAGCTAATTTTATCTAATATTAAATTACTAACCAAAAGTAGCCGATTTTGCATTTTTTGTTTCAATAACTCATTTCATATATTTATTTAAGAGAGAAAAAAAAAATTATATATTCTTTTTTAAAAAAAAAAAAAAGGATTTACAAAATGACCGGATTTATATTTTTTGCAAAAAATGACCAATTTTGTGTTTTGCTATTGCAAAAACAGCCTCTTTTTTCTTTTCTTAAAATGATCATAAACTAAAAAAAAAAGACTTTGAAATTGTTTTTTTTTTCTTTAGCAAAGCATGAGCTTACTTATCAATCCTACGATGAGGTAAAATTAAACTAAACACCACATTAATAATAAACATATATGTACATAATAATAAAACATAATCATATAAAAATCACAATAAACTTAACTAAATCAAAACAAACTTAATATAAACACCTTAATCAAAATATAAAAAGAACATGAAACATTAATTTAAGATTACATTATGAAATGTAAAAAGAAATACCTAAAGGTGATGACAAGCAAATAGTGGAAGAAAATTAGTTGAACCACGAACTCACACAAAGATGAGATATTTTTTTTTCTTTTTTAGAAGAAGACTTTCTACTCTCTTTCTTATGATTTTTCTTCTTCTAATTTTCTCTCTTCTTTTTTTTTTTTTGTTCTCCCTAAAAATGAAAGAAGAATGGGATTTTAATAGGTGTTGAGTATTAAACCCCCACTCTTCTTGAAAACTTAAGAGTCAATGCATGCATTGGACTCTTTACCTTCCCAATGTGCCACCCAAGATGGCCAATGAAATTTCTTCTTCTTTTTTTTTTCTTTTTTCAAGATAAGATTAATTAAAAAGACTGCATTTCTCTTTTAGATGACCCATTTCTTTTATTCATTAATTGAATAATAGCTAAATAGGTCATCTGAAAATTTAAAATAGGCCCAAAAGGTAGACCAATTTGACCAAGACCCAAAATTCAAACTTCTAACCTATCTTAAAGATCAAACACAACAAATAAGGCATAAAATAAAAATAAAACTAAAATTCAAGAAAAAATTTTAACATGATAAACATTAAAAGAACACTAACAAAATAATACAAAATTCGGCACCAAAATTACTTATATGGTTAAAAAAAAGAATGTGATAGTCACGGATTTGGATAGAGGAGGAGAGGGGGAAAAGATTGACATAAATTTTCGTGTGAATGGGGGTCACCGGAAAACTTCGTCGAATTTTTTTTTACGGAATTTTGACATAAAATTTATATCAAAAGATAGCCCTTAAAGATCTCTACACATTTATGTAAATGGTATAGAATGGGGATGACCAAAACTTCACAAATCTAAAGAAAAAAGTGAAGATTTGTGTTTGATTTTTCTTAGATCTACGGAGTTTGGCTATGAATAAGGATGAATGGTTTGCAGATTTGTGTAGAGGAGGGTGAAAGAAAGAAATGATAAAATTTTTGGAGATTTTTCTGGCCAAGGGGTGGTGGCCGCCGCTAGCAGTGGTGGCGGTGGAGGCGGCCAGCCGGCGGTGATGGTGGTAGGTGGCAGCAAGGGGAGAAGAAAAGATAAAATTAAAATAAGGCTAAAATTTTGATTTTTGGAGTTTTTTTTTTTTTTGTATTTTTTGGTAGGGTCACATAAGGGCCCAATTGGATCAATATGTTATGAATGGTTGAGATTCAATCTTGACCATTGCTATTGGACTGGGTCTAAAATTGATTAGGCTATTAAAATTGGATCTAAATCAGCCCAATTCAATCAACATTGGGTCATTTGCACCAATTAAAAAAACAAAACAAACAAAGACAAACAACCCAAAATATAAAAATACAAAATAAAAATATAAGAAAAGACCTTACTATATATTGTAGGAGTAAAATAAACACGTCAAAAATTAGGTGTTCACAGCATGCCCCTCTTTGCTTGGAAACATGAAGAGTTTTCAAGCAAAGAAAGTGAACGAAGTGGCTAATTTTTGAATGTTTCAAACTCCGTAGAAGCCATTTTGAAAAGATGACCGAACCTTGCTTCAGAGGTATCCTACATATCTTTGATTAAAAGGAAATTAGGTTAGTGTAGTTCGAGAAAATTTGATAGCAGAAACTATCGAAAATGGTGGTCAAAAGATTGCTTCTTATTGCTTGTCATCATCTACTGTCTATAGTTACATCAAGAAAAGAGCTGGAGAACTTCACTTCTCTACAATATAGGAGTTACAAGATCCCTACTTGATGTTTTTTCTTAGGGTCTTGTCTTGATCTTCGACTTGCTCTGTGTATTATCTCTGAGATTGATCTTGATGCTCTCTTGGCGGCTTGTGGATCATTCTCAAGTGCATTTTTTAACTTGAGTTGGCGGTTGAAACTCAAAACTCAAGATCACAAAATGAAGAACCCGAATAGGATGTGTTTCTTTTTAGGAAAAGAAAGATATGAGAATCTTGAACTAGGAAGTATAATCCTAGAAAGAAAAGGAGCGTCACTACAAGAAAAATGGTATTTCCCCACAACATTTTTTGTTGCTATATATTGAATGTTATTGCAAAAAGTACTTTTCGCAATAACAAAAAAATTGTTGCATGTTGTTGCAATAAACACCGATGCGAAAAGTTTTTAAAACAACAAAATATATTGATGCCAAAAACTGACTTAACGCAACCAAAAAAATTGTTGTTTTACATTCGTATAATTGTGGCTTATAAAAGTTTTCGCAACAAAATTTAGTGTTGCCACAATTATTATTTTTTTTTACCAACACTAGTTGTTGCAAAAACTTGACAAAAAATTAGTTAGTAATTTGTTGGGAAGGCTTTTAGCAACAAAAAATTTTGTTGCAAGAGATCATATAGTTTCAATACACTTTTAGCTATAATTTGTGAGTAGTTTCTACCTACACAACACACATTTCTTTTAGAAAATTTACACAAATATTTAAATCAAGAATTATATAAATTTGTAAAGGTCGATACATAAGTTTGATGCACTAGATATATTTACATGTTTGTACTGGAAAGAAAAAAATAATAACTAAGGTCATTAATAATATATATTCTAATAATCTAGTAATTTCTGAATAATCCTCTTCCAGTAATACTTGTCTTGAAGAAGCAGTGTTGAATTATGCATGTTCATCCTGCAAATAAAAGTTAAATATAGTTATATATATCTTGACAAAGTTATAAAATACACAAATATAAACTTAAAAATCAGAGAGAATCACATGATAATACACTCTACTGAGTACGCCCCAACTCGCTTTGATCTACCGATAGATCTCCTTATTTCATTTGCACTTAAGAAAAAACTGTAATGATAATATTTTCTGGAAAAAAAGATTCTAGTGTTTACATACTTTTCATTTGTTGTGTTGCTAGAATTTTATTATACTTGAAGATTAATATCCTTTCAACACTACTTTTCTGTAGTATTTAGTTTTATGTTTTTTTTTACTAGTCCTCTCTATTTAAATCAGTGTCAGCACAAAGTTCCTCTGCTACAAGCCTCCAACTATGTTAACATCTCAGAACTCTAGCAAGGCTGGGAAACGTGATTATTTGGTTAATACTATTGCAGCTTTAGTACTAAAAGTTCTTTGATTTATGTATGTCTTTTTCGTTTTTTTAAAAAAAAATTTTACCTCCCTAGGAGCTCCCACCCCTTTTTGCTCCCATGGTGACTCGAACTCGCAACCTTCGGGTTGGAAGTGAGGGGTGCTTACCATCCGAGCAACTCCCTCTCATCTTTGATTTATGTATGTCCAGCACAATCTTAGCACACAAACATTTTTTTCCTTAATGGTTTGTGTGTTTCACTTTAGATAACACTATATTTTCATTAAGGTTACTTGGATGTGAAAACCAAGAGAGTTGCAATATTCACAGGAAAAGTAGGATAAATAGTCATTTGGGAGGCAAGCAGTGTAAGTCATTATGGATTAAGATTTTTATGTAAGCTTTGTACATAAAAAATTAGGTCCTATGAGTAAATGAAAGGTTTGTGACATCTTAGACAATTGATATAGTCTAACTTTCAGTTCTCACACTAGAATATCAACTGTTAATGTGATCTAAGTGAACCATAAATCGCAATCCATTCAAAAAACAAGGCCACCAATCCATGACATAAATTTTATTGCCTTCTCCACAACCACCTCTACTAAGCATAATCACATCAACTTCGACTATATATGGAAACCATTAATAACATTTTGTATACTGAACTGCATTAAGAAACATGAAAAAACAAAACAAACGCATCTTAGAAGACTACAAAATACTAATTCTATGATTGCTTGAACCAATTACCTGGAAAAGCAATCTAAATTTGAAGGAATTAGCAGGCATGAAAAAAGGCTCCAACAATCTCAATATTAAGCATGTATTGACAAACACATTTCTCAAAACTAAAAACTTCATTCAACAGAACATGTTGAAACTTTGAAGTATAATCATCTGGTTACAAATTATTCCACATCTCAGTTACTCATTTAATTTTTTGTTTTGAAAAAAATCGAGAACGAAAGAGAAGCATCAATTGCTCCAAAAGTTAGTAGATAAGCTAACAACTTACAAAACTAGAGCAGTTAGCCTCTTCTGACTAACATCTAATTCATTACTACATAGACTCTATCTTGCTCAATACTACAACAGTACTCCACTTTATATTAAATATACAATTCACGCTAAAAAGAGATATTTAGGTAACATACCTCACTTGCTTTCCTTTTCTCCAGTTCTATGATTTTTTTTCTCAAGTGATGATTTTTCACTCAGAAGCTTCCTCTTTGTTTCTTCTGCAGTACGCAACATAGCACGAGCTTTCACCTCTTCTTGGATCTTTTCTAAGACCTGCAAGTGAAAGTCACATGTTTGTGTTTTGTAGCTGACTAATCTGGATAAGAAACAAAGGTCAAATATAAATTTATAGCTTTACCTGATTATTTGCTTCAACCAATTCTTTCGGAATATTTTTCTTCAAACCTTGAGAACTCAACTTCGAAAGCTACACTTCTAAGTTTCACTTCTCCATTTGGGCAACCTGTAACGAATGGAGTAATAAAATGAGATGATTGTCTTCTTCATAAATTAAATTGAATCGCATTTAACAAATACCTTAAGCTCTGCATCTTTTTCATCGCACAAAGATCTGAATTTATCACAATCATATGCAGCCATTTCTAAATTTTGCTTCTCAAAAGCCAAGTTGTCCAATTCTGTTTGCATATCTGATTCTTGTGCATGCTTTCCATCTAAATCTTTCAGCAACTGTCATCAATATAAAAACCATAATCTCGAAGAAAATAAGTATCTAAAACACATCTCTTACATATTGTGTTTTTTTGTTGTAATTAAAATGATAGATGAATGCATAATGGGTAGAGCTAGGTGTCATATACATTTCACCAGAATCACCTCAAACAGAAAGCTAACAAACTTATCGTCCAACAAACTAACATATCTTTGGTAATCAATTAGAAACATCAACAGTTGTTAAGTATTCATAAGAAAATGATGTAAAGGTAAAACATAACTTACTCAATCCAAGGTCTGACTTCCTCACAATTTTGGAGAATGTAAAAATGAGCTTGATTGATTTCAAAAGTACTCAAATTTGCCCAAGAACCCCTGCTAGTGGTTTACCATGACAATTAAATATAGACAAGCCACTGTGATCTGTGTTAGAAGAATTAAAATTTCTATCCGGACGATTTTCCTTTGTTTCCATATCAGTCAAATATCTAGAGAACAATGTCATGCACTCCCCTGCAATATGACCCCAGCAATTGATCTTTCTACACAAAATTTGTTGCGTACATAACCTTTCAAGGTTCGCAAAAATCTATGAAGTGAAGTATATTAATATTTTAACAAATTTCAATTAAAAAAATAGTTTAGAAAAGTAAGAAGCCAACCTTTCAATGTAATACATCCATCGAAATTGAACAGGACCTCCCAACTTTGCCTCATTTGCCAAATGAACCATAACATCAAAGAACGTCGGCAAGAACACACGTTCTAATTTACATAATGCAATTCTTATGCTTTTGTCTAGTTGATCTAACTTCTCCACAAATAACTCTTTAGCGCACAAATCACTAAAGAATAATGAAAATTCAATTAATGGGTCGTGTGCATCTTTTGGCAAAATTTCTTTGATGATAAGTGGTACAATGCGCTGAAAAAGAACATCATAAAATTTTAGCTTCCTTGATACAACGACTGATGTTAGAAGCGTACGCATCTAGAAACTTGATTTCTTTAATGAGCTGACAAAATTGAATCCTTTCAGCTTTGGACATTGTATAACTTGTTGGAGGAAGTTTATATTTATCTCCACTTTTTATGGGATGGAAAGACTTTTTAATTTTCATTTCTTGTAAGTCCAATCGAGATTTCAGTGTGTCCTTTGTTTTTCCTTCAATATCCAACAACGTTCCTAGCACACTTTCACTAATATTCTTTTCAATATGCATAACATCCAAATTATGTCTCAACAATAAAGTCTTCCAATATGGAAGTTCAAAGAATATACTTTTCTTTTTCCAATTGTGACACCTTACAGTATCTCGTTTTCTTTTTCTTGTGTTGTCATCCGCTGACCTTTGTGAAGAGGTATTAAGTTGCACAAGAACATCTTCACCACTCAAAGTTTGTGGTGCAAGTCTTTCTTCCTTTGTATTATCAAAAGAACTTTTATTCTGATGATAAGGATGATTTATTTCCAAGAACCTACGATGACCCATATAGCACTGCTTTCGACCATGTTTCAAGTAAATGGAACAAGTATGCACATGACAAACTGGACAAGCTAGTTTACCTTTAGTGCTCCAACCAGATAAAATACCATAAGAAGGAAAATCATTGATTGTTCACAACAAAGAAGCACGTAATTGAAAATTTTATTTCATAAAAGCTTCATAAGTCTCAATTCCATCCCCTCATATGGTTTTTAAATCATCAATAAGAGGTTGGAGATACACATCAATATTCATACCATGACCTTTTGGTCCAGGAATAAGCAAAGACAATAAAAGATTGGACTGTTTCATGCATACCCATGGGGGGAGATTATATGGAATCAAGATAACTGGCCACATGCTATATGAATTACTCATTGAACCAAAAGGATTAAAACCATCTGAAGCAAGTCCAAGTCTTACACTACGAGGATCTGAAGCAAAATTTGGATGTTTTTCATCAAAACTTTTCCATGCCAATGAGTCAGCTGGAAGTCGTAACACACCATCATCAACTCGATTATCCTTATGCCACCTCATCTATTTTGCAGTTCCTTTTGTCATAAACAATCGTTGTAATCTAGGTATTAAAGGAAAGTATGTAATAATCTTTCTAGGAATTTCTTCCTTGTTCTTATTCAAATTATCTGAAGCAACCTCATTGTTGGCATCTTCTCCTTTTCTCATTGTCCATCTTTTTTCACCACATTTAGGACATTGTTCAAGATCCGCATATTCCTTTCTATATAAGATGCAATTATTAACACATGCATCTATCTTCACATAATCTAAACCCAAATCTTTTATTATCTTTTGAACTTCATATGGAGAATTTGGTAACACATTTTCTTTAGGTAGAGCATCACTCAGTAATTTCAACAAAGAGTCAAATGAAGTATTACTCCATCCATGCATACACTTCATTTGAAAAAGACGGACTATAAAAGAGAGTTTGGAGAACTTTTCACAATTTGGGTACAATCGAATTT
>JAJOOR010010233.1:0-18262 GCA_036250505.1 Solanum acaule | reverse complement strand
CTAACAGTGAGTTTGAGGATTTTTCATTGGAAGGGTGGTTGCCTCTCTCTGCTTTCAGCCAGTGATTTCCCCATTACTGTAACAATCCCAACAGCCTTGTTATCGATTTTAAACAGAGGAAGTATATAATTAACAGCTTTTGTTTGAAATGGGTTTCTATGCCTTTCAACTCTTTTTTTTCCTTTTTTCTAATGCTTCTGCCGGAGCATTGATTGTTGCCAGTGGAGCTGGTGGAAGCAATGGTGCTGAGTATAATCGGATGGCTTGAAAGAGGCGATGATGATTTTTGCCAATTTTTATTCCCTTCTGTGCTGATTAATTGGGCATTTTGATGTTATCTGACCCATATCTTGACGGGGCATGCTCCCAGATTTTCTGGTGGTTTTTGCAGCCATGGCGTGGTTGGACTCTCTTGTTACCCAAGCTTAACGCAGATCTGAGTCTCAATTTTCTCTATTCTGGTTGGGCTCTTTTTTGCTTAATGTTAAGGGTGTGTTTGGTATGAAGGAAAATGTTTTCGAGAGTTGAGAAACAAAAAGCAAAAAGCTCAGAAGGGAGAGTGAGGCTACAGAGAGTTGAAGATTTTTCATTGAAAGGGTGGTTGCCTCTCTCAACATTCAGCCAATGATTTCTCCATTACTGTAAGGATCCCAACAACCCTTTTATAAAATTTAAAAACGACCTAATTAGACATACATACATACCATCTTAGTTGCGCGGACTCTTCAGTTTTGATGCCGCACCCGTCTCGGATTCTTCAAAAATACACTACTTTTGGCGAATCCGACACGCACCCGTTGGCATTTTTGAAGAGTCCGAGCAACATAGCATACCATATCAATCTAACCTATAGTTCCATGCTGCGCTCATACAGTGCATTCTCTTTTCTCTAATGCTTCTGCCAGAGCATTGAGTGCTGCTGGTGGGGGTAGTGGAAGCTGTGGGGTTGAGTATAATCGGTGACTTTAAAGAGGCAATGATGATTTTTGTCAACTTTTGATTTCTTTCTGAGCTGATTAATTGGGCATTTGAGATTATCCAACCCGTATCTTGGCGGGGCATGCTCCCAGCTTTTGCGGTGGTGGTGGTTTTTGCAGCTATGGCGTTTGTTGGACTCTCTTGTTGCCCGATCTTAACCAGATCTGAGCCTCAATTTTTCTCTATTCAGTTTGGATTTTTCTGGTTGTATTTAGGGTGTGTTCGGTATGAAGGAAAATGTTTTTGAGAGTTGAGAAACAAAAAGCAAAAACTGAAGGGAAAGAATGAGGCTACAGAGAGTGGAGGACTTTTTATTAAAAGGGTGGTTGCCTCTCTTAGCATTCAGCCAATAATTTCTCTCTATGTTGCTCGGACTCTTCAAAAATGCCAACGGGTGCGTGTCGGATTCGCCAAAAGTAGTGTATTTTTGAAGAATCCGAGACGGGTGCGGCATCAAAACTGAAGAGTCCGCGCAACTAAGATTTCTCTACTGTAAGAATCCTAACAACCCTTTTATCTATACTATGTTAAAAGCATGAAGACCCTTAGAGCCTGTTTGGAAAGCCATCCTGGTAATTGTATTTGATGTAATTGGGTGTACATGGAGTTGAGGATTTTTCATTGAAAGGGTGGTTGCCTCTCTGCATTCATCCAATGATTTCTCTATCATTGTAAGAATCCCAACAACCCTTTTATCAATTTTAACAGAGGGAATGTATTATTAACAGTTTGCTTGGATTGTTGTTATATATCGTTTCAAAGGGCTTCTATTCCCTTCAACCCTTTTTTTTTCTTTTCTTTTTTTGAGGCTTCTGCTGTAGCATTGAATGTTGCTGGTGGAGCTGAAAGCGGCGCTGGTGAGTATAATTGGTGGCTTTATAGAGGCGATGATGATTTTTACCAATTTTATTCCCTTCTGAGCTGATTATTCGGGCATTTGAGGTTAACCGACCCGTACCTTGGCAGGGCATGCCACCAGATTTTCTGGTGGTTTTTGCAGCCATGGCGTTATTGGACTCTCTTTTTGCCTGAGCTCAACACAGATCTGAGCCTCACTTTCTCTGTCAGTTTAGGGAAACAAAAGGTTAGGAAAATGGACAAAGCAAAAGCTTTAAAGGGATAGAATGAGGCTACAGAGAGTTGAGGACTTCTCATTGAATGGGTGATTGCCTCTCTCTATATTCAGCCAATGATTTCTCCATTACGGTAAGAAACCCAACTATCCTTCTATCAATTTTAATGGAGGGAGTGGAGTGTATTATTAACAGCTTGCTTGGATTGTTGTTATATTGTCAAAGGGTTTCTATGCCCTTGCAACTCTTTTTTTTTCTTTTCTTTTTTTAATGCTTCCGCCGGAGCATTGAATGTTGCTGGCGGAGCTGGTGGAAGCAATGGTGGTGAGTATAATCGGCCGGTTTGAAAGAGGTGATGATGATTTATGTCAATTTTTGTTCCCTTCTGAGCTGATTAATCGGGCATTTGAGGTTATCCAACCCGTATCTTGGCGGGGCATGCTCCCAGATTTTCTGGTGATTTTTGCAGCCATGGCGTGGTTGGACTCTCTTTGCTTGCACAGGTCTGAGCCTCAATTTACTGAACTCCATTACTGTATGAAACCCAATAACCCTTTTGTCAATTTTAAGTTTTAACAGACGGAGTATTCTAACATCTTCAGGGTACTATATAAACAAAAGTTCTGGGAAATGAATAAAGCAAAAGCTCAGAAGGGAAAGAATGAGGCTACAGGGATTTGAGGGTTTTTGTTCCAAGGGTGGTTGCCTCTCACTGAAATTAGCCAATGATTTCTCCATTACTGTAGGAATCCCAACAGACCTTTTATCAATTTTAAATGGAGGGAGTATATAACTAACAGCTTGTTTGGATGGTTGCTACATAACGTTTCAAAGGGTTTCTACGCCCTTCAACTCTTTTTTTTCTTCTTTTTTTCTTAGTGCTTTCACCGGAGCATTGAATGTTGCTGGTGGAGCTGGTGGAAGCGATGGTGGTGAGTATAATTCGACGGCTTGAAAGAGGCGATGATGACTTTTGCCAAATTTTATTCACTTGTGAGCTGATTAATCAGGCATTTGAGGTTATCCGACCAGTATCTTGGCGGGGCATGCCACCAGCTTTTCTGGTAGTTTTTGCGGCCATGGCATGGTTGGACTCTCTTTTTACCTGAGCTTAAGACAGATCTGAGCCTCACTTTCTCTGTCTGTTTCAGGAAACAAAAGGTTAGGGAAATGTACAAAGCAAAAGCTCAAAAGGGAAAGAATGAGGCTACAATGTGCTTATGGGATTTTTCATTGAAAGGGTGGTTGCCGCTCTCTGCATCAGCCAATGATTTCTCCATTACTATAAGAAACCCAACAATCCTTTTATCAATTTTAACAGAGGGAGTATATTATTAACAGACCTTCGGCAGGGTAAGGCTGCATACACATTACCCTCTCAAATCCCACATGTGGGATACACTGGGAATGTTGTTATTTGTTGTTGTTGTTGTTTGAGTGTATTATTAGCAGCTCGCTTGGATGGTTGTTACATATTGTTGTTTGAGAGGGTTTCATACCCTTTCATGCTATGCATGCTAATACCATCTATTCTCTTTTTTAAATGCTTCTGCCGGACCATTGAATTTTGGCAGTGTATGTGGCGAGTATCATCAATGGACCATTGATGAAGGCAATGATGATTTTGTCGAATTTTCATCCCCCTTTGAACTGATTAATCGGGCATTTGAGATTATCTGACCCATATCTTGACAGGGCATGCTCCCATTTTCTGGTTGTTTTGCTGCCATGGCGTTACCGGACTCTCTTTTTGCCCGAGCTTAAACACAGATCTGAGCCTTTATGTCAGTTTGAAAAATAGTTTGTATTTAGGGTTTGCTTGCTTGGAGACTGGTTAGAGTTATACAGGTGGTGGTGAGCATAATTGACGGCTTGAAAGAGGCGATGAGGATTTTGTCAATCTTTTATACCTTTATGAGCTTATCAATCAGACTTTGAGATTATCCAACCCGTATCTTGGCAGGGCATGCTCCCAGAGTTTCTGGTGGTTATTGCAGCCATGGCATCGCCGAACTCTCTTTTTGCTCGAGCTGAACACATATCTGAGCCTCACTTTCTCTCTGCCATGGTGTTTCCAGGCTGCTTTGAGATGCGTTACTTAGCCAAGAGTCTATTGGAAACAACCTCTCTATCTCTACAAAGTAGGGGTAAGGTCTGTGTACACTCTACCCTCCCCCAACCCACTTGTGGTATTACACTGGGTATGTTGTTGTACTTTCTCTGTCGTTTTGGAAGCTATCAATTCAGTAAAACCTAGGCCAAAACCCTGTATTTGTTTTAAGAGCTTCAGCTAATGTGTAATAATCTATCAATAGCCCAATAAACAAAGTCCTGGATTCACTTCCGGAGAAAAGTTATTGTCTAGAATGCATTAACTTTATCCTGGATCCGCCTTTGAGACAAGTTATGCAGGTGGTGATGAGTATAATTGATGGCTTGAAAGAGGTGATGATGATTTTGTAAATCTTTCATCCCTCCTAAGCTAATACTAATCGGGCATTTGAGATTATTTGACCCATATCTTGGCGGTGCATGCACCACATTTTCTGTTGGTTTTTGCAGCCATGGCGTCGTTGAACTCTCTTTCTGCCAGAGGTAAACACAGATCTGAACCTCAATTTAATGATTTTAGAAAATTCTGTCGTAAGACTAGTTACTTATGTTGTTTTTGATAATGGAAGTGTATGAATCCATGAATTGCAACTTTACGGGTCTCTTCTGTTAAAATAGAAGAAGCTGCACAAATTTTGGATTTTATAGGCACTTTGTAATCTATTAGCCTTTTTGTTTTTTCTCTTGTTGGAAACCAATTTTTGGAGGTCTCCAGCATATCCTTAATGCTGATGAATACAACATTATCTTTATCAAAAAAAAAAAACAAGCAAAAGTGGCAAGCTCATGCTATTGCTAGAAAAGTATATTCATGTGTACCTTGATTTAAACCTACAACATTTATCTATATTATCTTGAAAAATAAGTCTTTGAACTCTGCAGGAATGAGTCAAAGCAGTAGAGTGTTGACTGGAGAAGAGATTATCTTTGCCAATTAAGGCAAGATTTAACTCAGAAGGTTTTGTGCTCTTTGTACTATTTAATTACTTGTCAGAAAAATGGCCTTTGAGCAGTTGCTTTGGCTGTGTAAGGGTACTAACATGACAAGCTTTTATCTGTCTTTCAATTGAAGTGTCACGTGTTCATCCTCAAATTTGAAGCCCTTTTCTGTATCTTGAGAATCCTAAAATACTGAGGCTATGAAGATTATCTTTATAAGACTGAAAATGTTGGAGTCAAGTCCAAGGCATGGCTTGGCAAAGACAACTTGGAAGGTCTGTGAAGAAGGATGAGAAATAGTAGGTTTCTTGTAGTCCCTTCTCACGAGGCAACCAATATTTGCGGCCATGGCTGGTTTAGCTCTGCTCTTTGATTAAATAGGCGAAAGTCTGAGCCTCCTTACCTCAATTTAACTTACGTTTGATCACTGAAACAGTATCTTTTAGAAGTTTTCTTGAATTGATCTGAAAATTTAGGTACTGATCTCTTGACAAATATAGAAGACCAAAACAGGTCAGTGCATACTGAAGAGGCTACGTTGAACCTACTGTCAAACACAAGGGACTATTTTTGTCATTTCCTGCATTCTGAACTTGAGAGTCTTATTTGCCTCTCTCTCTCTCTCTTCTCAACAAGAAAGCTCAGAAGGGATAAAATGAGGCTCCGAGAGTTAAGAGGATTTTTGTTGAAAGGGAAGTTGCCTCTCTTTGCATTAGCCAACGATTTCTCCATTACTGTAAACATCTCAACAGCCCTTTCTTCGCTCTTCAGGACTTTGCTCTTTTGGATTAAAGAGCAGTCTCAAAAAAGGAGGAAGCTTGAAGTGTTTCCTCCATGATGTATGCTTTTACCATGCATCTTTCAGTCTCTTCCTTTCTTTTTTTCTTTGTGCCTTTACCGGAGCATTTAATGCTGCTGGTGGTGGTGGTGAGTATACTCGACTTCCAAAAGGAGGTGGTGGTGCCCCGTATCTTGGCGGGTATGTCCATAAATTTTCTGGTGGTTGTTCAGTCATTTTATCATCGGATCTCTGTTTGTTGCTATAACCTAAGTTGCTTGAACTCTCCAAAAATGGTGTCGCACCAGTGTCGAATCCTCCAAAAAATGCACTACTTTTGATGGATCCAACACATCTGATAATATTTTTGAAGAGTCTGAGCAACATGATCTATAACAGTGACCTGAGCCTCAGTTTCTGGGAAATTAGAAAAAATTGCACAAATGGGATACTTCAAGGCTGCTGTTAAAATTGTCAATGGTGATATGATTGATGGCTTGAAAGAGGGAATATAATTTTATCAAATTTTCATTCCCTTCTGAGCTTAATCGGGCATTTGATACTATCCGACCCGTATCTTGGCAGGGCATGCCCCTAGATTTTCTGGTGGTTTTTGCAGCCATGGCGATGTTGGATCTCATTTTGCATCTGTCTAGTTGAAGTGCCCAAGTGATCACTGCCTAACTGACAATTCATGGCAAGTTTGAAGGGTTATCTATGTATTTAGCCTGTCTAAAGTAACAATATAATACAATGGGTAACAACAATCTAAACAAGCTGTTATTGATTCATTTGGTTTAGCAAGAAGTTATGGCAGTATGATTAATGGCTTGAAAGAGGCAATGATGATTTTAGCAACCTTTCATTCCCTTATGAGCTTATTAATTGGACATTTGAGATTATCCGACTCGTATCTTGGCGGGGCATAACCCCAGATTTTCAGGTGGTTTTTGCAGCCATGGCATCGTCACAACTCTTTTTGCCCGGATATAACATAAATCTGAGCCTCAATTTCTGGCAACTCTCCTTAATATAAGTCTTAGGTTGCGGTGAAAGCAGAGAGCTATGGGTGGTTTTTCCCCTCTCTGTCATTCTCCTTTACTTGGCTTTGTTACACTTGAGCTGAGGGTCTTCCGGAAACAGCCTCTCTACCTCCACGAGGTAGTGGTAAGGTCTGCGTACACTTTACCCTCCCCAGACCCCACCTAGTGGGATTTCACTGGGTATGTTGTTGTTGTTGTTGTTGTTGTCATTCTCCGCTGCCAATGATCTCTCAAATGAAAGTTAATCCAATTGCAAAACCACCCTTAGTTGATTGATTTATTACTCCCTCTGTTTCACTCTTTAGAGGCTATGAAGATTGTTGTTTGTGAAAGATAAATCAGACATTTTCCTCCTGAGCTGAAAAAACTGTTTAGGCATTTGGACAATATTATTGACTTATAATAACAAGTCAATAATATACTCAATGTAGTCCCAACGATGACGAAGATGATTGATAAATCAATCAACTATGGCCATCCCAAGTAGTTGGGATCAGCTATATTTCAATATTCTATAGTTTGAGGTTCTCTAGTACTTGGTGAAAAGCCTTTTGTTTAAAAATGAAATATTTCAAGTATACCATTTAAGTTGATTTACCAGTATCTGTGAAAATTTACTAAAAATAATAATCTTAGTTAACAATCACCTTCATTAATAATTATATTCTAGAATGTGTATAATTAAAAGAAAGAAATTACCATTAAAATGAAAAAACAATTTAAACAGCCCCTTGTATTATTGAACACAATTCTAGAACCTACCATTGAGCAATCTGCCAAAAAAGGTCCATTATTACACTTGTAAGGTGCTCAAATCTCCCACGTCTATATCCACAAATATTTCACATTACACAATATCACCTTGTCCCAATAAACCTTATCAAGTTGTCAATCTCAGGGAAAAAACATTTAATTTGTTGTCCCGAATATATCAAAATATCATTTACTTTATAATTTTAAAAATGTTACGTGAAAAGTTTGTTTGTTTTTAAGTAAATTATTGTTTATTAGGAGTAAGTGATGGAAAATGGAGAAAAGGAAATATAAAGTAGGAAATCAAACTCTTATCAATAAAGTAAAGTAATTAAGATTTTTCGCGTGCAAAGTCAGAAAAGAGTTGACACAAAAGAAATAGGATATATTTTAATTTTTAAACAAACTAAAAAAAAAAATATGACAAAAACCTTTTTCTACCCCCGTCAAATTCTTGGAAAAAAAAATATAACTAGTACTTTCTTGAAATTTAACATTCCACCCTATCTCACCTCTATATATCTCACATCACACTAAACCTTATCAAGAAACAAATCCAAAAGATACCAAAAACCCCTCACTTCTTTGAAACTTCGCAAAAAATGACCACAAAAGAGATGGAAGTAGTGAAGAATTTGGATGTTGAAAAATACATGGGAAGATGGTATGAAATTGCCTCATTTCCATCAAGAAATCAACCTAAAGATGGTGTAAACACAAGAGCCACTTACACTTTAAACCAAGATGGAACAGTACATGTGTTAAATGAAACATGGAGTGGTGGAAAAAGAGGTTCAATTGAAGGGACTGCTTATAAAGTTGATCCAAAAAGTGATGAAGCAAAGCTTAAAGTGAAATTTTATATCCCACCTTTCTTGCCAATTATTCCAATTGTTGGAGATTATTGGGTTTTATATATTGATGATGATTATCAATATGCTTTGATTGGTCAACCTAGTAAGAAATATCTTTGGGTAAGTTCACTAATCTTATTTTTTGTTGTTGTTGATAATTTGAAAAATGGCATCTGGTTGGATATCAATATTTGGGAGGAAGTTAGTTACATAATGGTTATCATAAACTTAAGTGGAGTTTAGATACAATAACAACTTATTCCTTATAGTTTTATAAGTGAAGTCTAGATACAATAACAACTTATTCAATATAGTCTTATACGTAAGTTATTCAGTATAGTGTTATAAGTGGAGTCTGTTATACAAGTAATTTCATGTTTTCTGAGGAGATTTATCTGTAGATATCTTTTGCTCCATTATGTTATATGGTTTTAACAAAATGTTATTTGGTTCATAGATATTATGTAGGCAACCACATCTTGATGAAGAAATATACAACCAACTTGTTGAGAAGGCAAAAGAAGTAGGATATGATGTGAGCAAACTTCACAAGACGCCTCAAGCTGATCCTCCACTAGATGGTGAAGATGCACCCAAGGACACTAAAGGAATTTGGTGGATCAAATCAATCTTGGGAAAATAGTCATCTTGAATATAGTTTTTTTAAAACCAATAACTAAATAAATTGTACAATATAAATTATGAAAAGTTGTCTTGTAAAGAAGAGTTTATTGTTGTTTATATTTCAAATGTTTTTTAAGGTTGTAATTTTCTTTTAGGTGTGTATGTGTAATAGTGTGTTGTTGTAACTTGTAAGAGAGTTTGCTGTTAATTTTACAATATAAATAATGAAATGTTGAATATATAATTTGTTTCTTTCAAATGAAGCTTCTTGAATTTATATATAAGTATATGTTGTTTCTTGTTAGAGACGTATTATGGTTTTGGACTTTTATAATGAGCTATCAGTGCAATTTTTCTATATAAATTATAATTAATTATTTAATACACCTTAACTATTAATATTTTTTCTCTTTTATTTGAAGGATGGTGACATTTCATGGAATAAGTTAAAAGAGTATTTAGATAAATAGTCGGTGATAGTTAACATATGAAACACGCACATATCTGATAATTTATACAAAAACATCTAATAGTTCATATAGAAAATGTGTGCCTCTAATGAGTTCATACAGAAAATTCTTACAATACCATGAAATTTAAAATATTTTTAGTGTATTCTTAGCTATTAACTTCTTTTTTTAATGTAAACTTTGGATTCTTCTCTCGAACTCACTTTATTTCAATTTGGCACGAAGTTTCTATGGATAGAGACATCATTGGATTTGGTGTAAACTTGGTGATTAAGGATACCATGTTAGCCTCAAATTTCCACATTGTTGTCCCTACAATTGTTTGATATAATCTGACATTATAATTTTTTAGAAGTTCTCTGTCAGTTCTTATTTGAACATATGAAGAGATTTTAGACACCCTATTAACAATCATTGTCTATACTAACCTTTTCTTATGATAGCTAAAAGTTTTTTTTAAAAATCGATCTTTCATATTATATGTTCTCTATAATAAAATGTCTAAAGAGACATGTTCTCTATAATATAATAAAATGTCTAAAGAGACATGTTCTCTATAATATAATAAAATGTCTAAAGAGACAATACTTAGTACTATAACATACTATATGTCCAAGGTCTGGAAAAATGGATTCACTCCTAATGGCTAATGTCCTTAGTTAGCTTTTGAAAATAAGTTACGCTAAGGTTCACTTCTTATCATGATCAAAGTTAGATCCATCTCAATTCTTGATTTATCCGATGACTCCATGCTCCAGTACGAAGGCCTGTCATGCGCGGGGGTGCAGGGGTATCGAATTTGTCTCACAAAGACATCAGAAACAGGAAACATGTTATATAGTAACTATATTTAAGTGAACATCATCACATCACAACTTTCAAACAACATTATCAATCTGAGACTGGACTCTTTCTCTTCATCTGAGATCATACTACAATAGAGAACAAAAAGAATTCAAGCTTACAGAATATCATAGATGATATAAACAAACAATTCTCCGATACTTCATGTGCAACATAGACACAAGTTTATCCGTGGTTGAATCGCCCCCTTTCATTTTCAGAGAACAGTCTATAAAATTGTACAGCATGAATTGGTTTTCTTCGCCTGCTTGTAGAACATCTGTTTGAAAATCAAACAGTTTATGTCAGGAAATAAGCCAAAACTAATAGAGGCTCACAGATAATGTAAAACAGTCTGCAGCTTCTACAATATTAACATTAGCAGAGAGAAATAGTAATAAAAGGCTAACAGCAGAGACAAGCACATTGTCTTTTCGAATTAGGGTGATCCATGGCCATATCACAAAGGGGTTCACCGAAATACAGTTCATGTATAAGAGAAGACAGCTTATTTCAGATGTTTACTTTCCCAGTCCATGAGCACGTCAACAAATCGCATCACCGAGAAGCTTCATTCATTCCTCTCCCCCCACAAGTAGAAAATTTGGCATCAACATTTAAATTCAACTAAAGAACTCCCAATGGACATATACTGCAGAACGATATTCGACTGTGTTCTTTGACACGAGTTCACTTAGCAGGAAGATGTGTATCTAGTGTGATAATACTACAGAACTTGTTGCTCAGTTCCGTATGTCCATATTATTCAACTAACGGTTCCATGGCATGCACACGCCTGCACCTATCATGTCATGTCTACCATGCTTGTAGAGAAGATGTGACTTGTCAAATACTTTCCACAAATAAATTGCAAATAACCTCCCTGCCCAACTCGTTATTGAGCGTAAAAACTACTTGGATCTTTTGAGTTAGTGAGCCATAGCAATAACATTGTCAAAAGATCCAAGTATTATCCACACAACAGTGGACATAATCTGAATTGTCAAAATAAATTGATAAAAATAGTAGAGGTGAGTTACAATTGATTATTGCTTAAAGAAATATGAAGAGCAATCATCTGACTAGAGAGGTTGCTCAAGTGGAAAGCAGAACATGCAATCATGTGAAAACTAAGCCACACTCCATCTACAACCTTAAGGTTGAGGGTTCCAGTCACCATGGGATCAAAGTGGGGAAGGGTCACTGTTGACTGTATTAAGAGAGGTTCGAATTGCATAAAGGGGAGAAAAATGAGAAGATTTTTAGTGAAATATAAACCTTGCACTATTTAAAAACAACGTGAAGTTGCAATGGCTAACCTATAGCACTAATTTTTAAATTTACCCCTTGATTCTGTTTAACTTAAAACATATTGTTAGAATATTACTATCTTAGGAAGAACTTAATTGTTAAGACCAGCCCAAACTTCCAGTTGTTGGAATTCCCCATTCTGGTGAAAAAATAAATAAATTATGTTGTAGTTTGACCATTTCTTAAAATTGAAACTCGTTAAACAACCCCAATGATCCACATGCTAGTCATGGCGAATCTATAATATCTGAGTACAAATTTCATGGGGCATCAGCCTAATACATAACTAAGACTAAAGTAAAAACTCTAGTCTCCACAAACAAAGTGGACGACTCATCTCAGAAAAGTACAGACTTGAGCCTGCATATTTTTATTATGTTATTAAATCAGATTAATTAGAGTAAATATATTCCACCTAAGAGGAATGATGAAGAACTGTTCATTGTTAAACAGCGTTTATTTTCTTTTCAAAATTATAATCCTCTTAACAAATATAGATTTCTTTTCAAGATTGTAATCCTCTTAACAGATGCATTACCTGTGAAGCAGCACTGAGATCTGAACTCTTCTCAACCAAACTGTCTAACTTCTCACCACGTTCTAAGACACTGTCAATTGTCTTATGCTGTGACAAAAGGTAAGAGAGACCAATATCAGCACAGCTAGCAGCAACCAAAAAAAGAGGACCAGAACTCCTTCATGCATTAATATGCATAAATATTTGACAATACAGTGCACATTTAGAAAGAAAATACAAATAAACAGAACAACCAGAGTCTCAAAAGAGAAGTTACTTCTAAAAACACATTTAACTAACGCACTTAGTTGATTGTGCAATGTAATAATCATATTTGCTTTCCTAATTTTCTACCCAATAGCATGCTTTTAACACTAGCATTTGATGTTAAAGCTTTAGGATGTCCATATAAGAATAGTTTGCTTAAAATGCACCAGGAAGGTCAAACCAGGTACTACTCAAAGAAATAACCATGGCCTACAAGAGGGAGTGAGGGACAAAGTGTAAATAACTTGGAAAGCTTATCAATGAGAAGTATAAAACCATTAAACTACTTGGAATAACATAACAAATACATTAGGAACTCAAAAATAAACTTAACTAGACATCAAATAATGAAGGTAGATACACATCCACCAAAAAGTGGCAACGCACTTGTCAAATTCTAAGCTGTAATAATTACAGTATCTTTATCATCCTTATGTTCTTCTGGAACTCCTTCATTATATCTTTTTCCTTTTCCTAGAGATAGAACTCCCCCCTCTACCAATCACTCGACATCAACTAACAGTATATTTGGTTCCCAAATGGGATGGGAATGGTAAAGATGAAAGAAATCACTAATTTACTTCCCCAAGGCGGGGAAATTCATTATTTACCTCTAATGTTTGGTAAGGTTGGAATACAAGTACAAAAAATAGACAGAGAAGCAACCTCCACTTTTATTTCTCAAATCTATCGTTATTCACCAAATTTGAACCGTGGGCCAGTGGCACTCGGGATTTCTCGGTAATAAAAAAAGGTAGCAAACAATAGAAATAACAAAGCTCAGCTTGGCCACTTTTTTTCTTTCAAATCTAACCAAACACAGTGTATAGGCAAAGAAATTGGAGAAAAACTGCTTCGGCTTCATTCTCTAATAGGCTATCGTGTACCAGATGACCTCAAATCAGAAATAACCAAGTGAAAAGGAAATTCAAGAGTTAAATATCACATCTATTTCGTACTACAAATAGCGTAAACAACCATTGAGTCACAGACCAGAGATGAGTACAATAATTAATGGCTCCACAACCATTCGAACACGATAACCATTTTAGTGTACAATATGCAATATGGATATAGTCTAGTGCTCCAAAAGCAGGTTATATGATAAATTAGAGAGGCATATAGTCTTTCACCATGCCAAAATTTTGTGAGATAGAGCATGAGAATGAAGCATACAAAACTAAACTCCTGCGTCTGTTAAGAAAATGGACCTTGCACCTAACTTAATCCCAAAAGTTAGCTTATGAGATGAGGGTTGCCCAAAAATCACATAAAGAGACTACAACCCATTCTCTCAACCAATGTGGATACAGAACACCCCAATTGGACATATGAAACATGAAAAACATAACATGAGGGCCAATACAACAACAAAAATGGTCGGACTCTGATACCATGTTAAGCAAAATGGATCTTCAGAAAACAGACCTTGGGCCTAACTCCATCTCAAAGAGTTAGCTTATGTGTGGGATGGATCAAAACCCCCACACCACACCACACAGACATACCCTCAAACCAATGTGGTAGACTCCAGCATACAAATGATTTCAACTTGTTAAAAGCAATACAAAATTAATTAGTAACTTCCTTGGAAATTCAATGCACGAACAGAAGCTCTACAGTAAATTGGCTGGCAGTGGCTAGGAGTTACATGTCCATATATAACCATCAGGGGATAAAGATCATTAACCAAAGAAATGAAGAATCGGTATTCTGTCCAGGTCTTCTGGAACTCAGTCCTCAATGATCAACCAATCATTATCCAAATGCAAACTGCTTACTATCATCTTCGAATAAAGAGCTTAAAAAGATAACATTAAGCAGGCAATCATGAGATTAACACAATACGTACGAGAATAATTTTTGTTTCATCCAACTCTCGTTGAATTTTGAACAGCTTATCGGCCTCAGCAGGATCCTGCAGGGGTCAACATGACAGGACTTTAGCTCAACCATCAATTGTTTTAAAATGAAGGTGGGAAGAATTTGATTGAAAAGGAATATCCATCATCACCCAGCAAACAAAAACAAAAGGGAAACCTGAAATTTGGCTAGAGCTTCATTCAGGTAAGGCCATGGTTGAGAATTGTCGCTTTGAACCATTTTCCATGACTCACCAAAATTCTTCAGATACTCATCCAGAACCTGGAAAAATCAGATGCAGATCCACAGTTTGATTTCTCCATATATAGAGTTTCTCCTCTCAAAGCTGAATATCTAAAATAAAGAGCCTATACCTGGTTGAGCAGTGAAAATGCACTTCGAACTGGATAGTGATCATCCATGAAGCCCAAAGCACATAAACCATTTCGATTGTATGAATGCACCTTGTATTCTAAGGTAAAAAAAAAAAACATATGTCAAACCTAGTGTATGTGTGACCAAAAAACAATCGAGGAGTATACCATTGGGTCGGTATATAGATCAATTGCGACTTAAAAATCACTACTTTGTGCTAGAGGCTGTGATTGAGAACCAATCCACCAAATTTTTATATCCTACACTAGTTGATAAATATCAAGAACACCGATTAACATAACTCATGTAAGCATGTGAAGACTTCAAGAAATATAACTGAAAAAGATCAATTAGTTCACACAACAATTTTCCCAACTAAGCTAGTCAGCACTTCATCCTTCTACTTTTATACAAGGACAAACATACCCCGTGTAGTTCAAAAAAGTGGCTTCTGGGTAGGGTAGTGTGTACCTGGAGGTTATTGATAAACTTTTGTGCAAAACCATCCCCAAAACAAACAAAAAAAAGAGAAATGAAAACAGTAAATCACAAAATTCAAGTCTCAAAGCATCAGCAGCACCTATAGGACCAACAGCTGCAACTTTGCAACTTTTTCTTTATAACCAGCGGTGTCTATGCCCGCTTGTGCGCACCTCGACTACAGGTACCTTCCACCTCCCACCGGCCACAGGTACCAGCTAACTATATTCAATTGTCCACAAAGTACTGTTTTTGTCTAACTTTGCAACATTACTCATCCATCTATACAATTTACCAAAAAGAAACAGCAAATTGAGCTGCAACCTACATAATATCACAAACCCAAACACCCAATTATGAACAAAAAATCATCAATCAATACCGCATCTGCAATTCCACCAAAAACCAAACAACATATTCGACTCCCCAAACCAAGATAACACAACCCCACAAACAAATCAACCAAAAATTCCAAAAGGGTGTTGGAAAAATCAAACCTTCATGCTGAACAGATTGTCGTTGTCCAGGTGGGTTCCTTTTAGCAACAGTTCGACCCACAAAAACGATGAATTCCTTAACGCTAGATCTCTGAAAATACCCAAAATGGTTAACATCAGAAGCGTTTGCTAAGATCACAGGATCCGAACCTTCTGGAGTGCATTTCAACACCATCAAAGCTGTGATCTTCATCTCTGTTTTTCTCTCTAAACCTCTGAAACTTCTTCAAAAAAAATGAAAAAATTATCCAAAAACACCAAAATAAATTTCAGAGAATTTTTCTCCTTTCTTCTATGGCCGCCCTTCAAAGGAATGGAATTGATCCTTCTTGAGATTACGCGATGTGTTGAATTTTATCACTATTTATTTTATTTTATTGCTATTAATTATTTTAATGGAGAAGGAATAAGAATAAGCATAAAGAAAAAAGGGAATGGGGTTAGAATATTGGTCAATTAAAATTATGAAAAAAGGAGAGGATTAAAATTGCCCATTTACTATTTAAATTTGATTATATTTATTAAACACTTGAATTATAGTACGTGTTAATTGAATAATTTAATATATGTAACGACTTAGATTTCGAAAAAGCATTTGTACATATAAGTTCATTACTTAAAACATATCGTTATCATTTAATTATACGTGTTAATTTTAATTTATTTAAGATGCACTTGAGAACAAATGGCATAAGTTTGAATCAAAGAAGATAAGAATTTTTTAATCTCAAATTAAGTCATAACCAAGTGTCTAAATGAAATGCATTAAACAAATTTAAGAAGTTATAGGTATATTCAGTCAAAAGGAAAGATTAGTTAAATTGAACAACCTAATAGTAATTCCTAATTATGTTAAGAAAATAAATCGATAATTTTTTCTCCAAGTATTTTGCATGTTAAGACACACTTCACATTGTAACTTCGTTGATAATGGTACGATGATTTGTTCGAATTCAAGGAATTTCACCCAAAAAAAAATATGAGATACTTTATTATAACGCAAATATATGAATTAACACAAGGTGTAAACGTAATTTCAAGTAGTATAAAAACAAATTTAACAATATTGACACCTCTATCTCTAGATAGATTTTTTTTTTTGTTTCGACTTCAAATGTTTTTCTCTTTTAAATTTTAATCAAACCTTAATCAAACGCCTACTAAAATAATTAGATGAAATATAACTTTTTACAAATTTAGTCAATTTTATTTTATTTTTATGTGCTAATAGAGAAATGATTTAAAAGTGGGCTGAGAAAGGACAATCCGATCTCTACCTTCCGAGCCCATTCTTAGCGGGCTTGGGCTGGTCATAGGCCCAATTAGATATCAGCATCTGGGCCAAATTCCCAAAATTGTGAAAGATACCAAACTAAAATGTTACAGACATTTCTATAACAATCATCGTTTCTAACGATATTTCAGATTAATGGTAACGTTTACTTTGGAACCTATTTATGATCTTATATTTTATTATATGTTCTCTATAGTAACATTTCTCTATAGCAAGCCAAAAATATTCAAACAAACAATATCGTTATAAAGAGGTTTGATTGTAGTTTGTGATGCCTTTGAAGTTTCAATCACCAATGAGGGACATTGTGATGTAATGATAAGTACTTTTTCATTCTTAACAAGAAGCTCTCAGATACAATAATTAATTTTAAAAATCGCTTTTATACCCTATAGAATATCAATTTTAAATAAATTTACATATTGCAGGAACATGACTTCCCTAATACTTACATTACAAAGAGTTGCAAATGATTATTAGTAGTCTTAATTGTTTTAATACATATATTATTAATTCATGTATTCTTATCTCATCTTTATTTCATGATGAATAAATTTTTGCCTAATTTAGACAAACATTATTTGCAGTTTGCATAACTAATATTGAATTCTAGGTAAATTATTAATTATACCATTTTATGCATGCAACCAAACTAGCCTAAAATATAATTATGCATGACACATCATTATATCATATTTTTAAAATAGATTGTGACATTGTTATGTGTGTTTGTGGATAAAATGTCCTATTTGACATGTTGATAAATAGTGTCAATGTGTGTTAAGACCAATGAATTATTTTATTCACAAATGTCATAATCCTCATTTTCTTGGCATTATTAATTTGTACCCTAAAAAGGTCTAAACTGAAAATTAGAGCCTGAAAAAGCATAAATTTTGAGCAATTATTTTAGGTTTAATTATGGAATCTTTGACTATTTTATTGCAAGTCCTTTTCATAGTTTAAATCAATTCAAGAGGCTAAAATTATATAATAATACAAAAGGCCTAGGACCCATAATACTCTTCAAAATTATCATTATTTTTGTCTTTTGTGCTACAAATATGACATACTAATTAATGTCATTGACCCCTTTGGTAAAGGGTGTCATCACAATTTTATATGTATGTGAGCCCATATACAATAATTTTCCAAAAAAAAAATTAAAAAAAAATTAAAAAATAAAATAAT
>JAJOOR010010232.1:0-19564 GCA_036250505.1 Solanum acaule | reverse complement strand
GGTTCGGACTGATATGATAAAAGGGGAAGATATGATGTCTGTATTGGATGTGCAGGAAATGCTGGGGCTTCCATTGTTGGGGGTAATACCTGAGGATTCCGAAGTTATTAGAAGTACAAACAGAGGTTATCCCCTTGTGTTGAACAAGCCACCAGCTTTGGCAGGTCTGGCATTTGAGCAAGCAGCTTGGAGGTTGGTGGAGCAAGATAGTATGGAGACTGTAATGATGGAGGAGGAGCCAAAGAAACGTGGATTTTTCTCGTTTTTTGGACGATAGCGTGATGATGCTCTTCTTAGTAGTGGCTTTGGTAAGCTTTCTGTAATTGTTTGATTGTGTTTTTTGGAAGGTTCTCTGAGACAAGAAAACTGTGTATAGTAGAGAGTTAAACGCTTGCATTCTTCCTTTGTTACTATTCAGGATTCTGTTTGTAGGATAGTTAAAGGTTAGTGCAATTGTTTTGTGTTTGTTGGATTTGAGCTGAAAACTGTGTCATGTGCGTCTGTGCAAAATGTGATTTTTCCTCCTCTCCTACAATCTAAATTTGAGTTACTTACTCTCGCTTTGAGTCCAGCCTGTGATCTCCAATCTGTTGCCTATTGCTTTCTATGCATGTACTGGGGAATTGCACTTAAATCAGTGCTCACAAGAAGATTTTATATAAGTTTCCCTCAGCAGTGGTAAATTTAGATATTTGTGGGTGTAAATACCTGTGTTAGTGAAAGAAATATGTATCCTCTTTGCAGCCAGCTCATTAGATGTTGATATGCACAATGCCTCTATTGAAACGGAACCTGTTTGAACTTCCATAGGCATTGAATAGAATTGATTAGAGTGTACAATAATATTGTACAAGGCAAAGCCCCTGCTCTACAAAAAGAAACCAAGGAGGTGGGAGGTGAATGGTGATAATTTTTTTCCAAGACAAATACTTTTATTAATAATTTGGATCTCCCTTAACCTAGCAATAAATCAAAAATAGATGATCTACAACACTATGATTCTCTACAAAAGACTAGCTGTCTTCTGTATTCATAAATGCACCAACAAGAAACTAGAAATGAGGGGATATTCCTTGAATGTACATAGCCATCCCCTAAACCTTCGAAAGCTCTCCTATCTCCTTCACAAGATCCACATGATTGCTAAGCTAAAGAGGCGGTCCATAAAGGGAGGAACTGTACTGTTACCGATATGCATACTCAAGAATCAAGATGATCAGTGATTCTGGGAGGTGAACTGATAGGGCTCAAGAATTACTATTGGGGTGCAACTCAGTGCTTTCTTACTCCACGCCTTCTGTATCATTGACCGGGTCTGTTCCCAGAATGGTGAGTTTGCTGCAGTAGGGAAAGCAATCAATGGATGCAAATATCTCAAGCAGTTGAAGGTTATGATCATCATATCTGCATGACGAGATACTTTATCATGAAGTCAGGCTTGCCATCATATATTTAGTGCAGATGAATGTGCACAGCTCTAGGAACCTCGGCTTCAAATTTAGCCAATTATATGTGAAGGCTATAAACGTCTCAGTTTGCTGCCAGTCTCGTGAAGCAGTATATTATAGCAATCTGTGCTGCAATTCAATTAGTAGTTTACGACCCACTGAAGTTATGTCTCCTGAAAAAAAAGATGTCCAAATCAAATCTCATAAATAATAAGCGTAAAATTCGTATCATTTTTTACAATTGCTATTCCTTTCTTTGTTATCATGTTTCTCTTTTCGTCCTTCGTGTGAGGAATGATCTCCTTAGACAATGAACTACTGTTATACAAGGGTTTTCAGTCATGGAAATCAGAATGTTCACCTGCTCCTAGGGTCAAGATGACAGTTTCATGATCGGGATCCTTGGATATCTGAACAACCAGCATTTCCAGCACTTGTATCTGTTAAGTCAAACATAATAAAGAGGGTTTAGCCAAGATGAAACACAAGTTGACTTGTGCAGTACTATAAATGATGTGGTATTCTAAGAACTATGACAATAGATATGGTTATCTAGAGAAAGAGAAGCTTTCCTCTGTTTCACACCATCACATTTCACAAAGTAAATTTTCCTTTTATGCATTAGAGACCTAAGAATAGGAACTCCGTATTTTGTGAAATTAGACTTGATTATTCTCATGTTCAAAACATTTGCAACTACAAGGACATCACAGCAAAATTCCAGGCAACTCCAACATCTACAACCGTGAGGAAGTTTTCTTAGATGCAGTGAGTTCCGGTATACCAGGGAAGGGACAAATTCAGATGGTGGGCCAACTATAGATATTGCAAGATCGCGTCCATTGATCTTCCACAGATTTGTTTCTCTAGCTTCATAAATCTTGCAGCAGAAACAAATTACATCTCCTTAGCCAAGATAGAAAAAAGGGATAACAACATTAACTTAAGCAGCTTTACCATTGGAATTCAAAATGGTGATACCTCTGTAATCACAACCCTATCCGCATTAGTGAATGCAATAGCAAAGTCATCTTTCAATGCTGCTAGACGACTGCAAATTCTGAAAATTTCAAGCATTGTGCAATCAATGTAATTGTAATTTGGAAGGAGAATACTCTTGTATATACCTGTATGTATGAGGCTGAAATATTACTACAAGTTTTTGAAACGGAAACCTCTGGCGTGCTGCTTGAATAGCAGCTTGAATTTCGGTGGGATGGTGAGCATAGTCATCGTATATATGGCACCCACGGACTGTACCTATCCTCTCAAAACGTCTAGAAACACCTTCAAAATTTTGCAAGTGTAGTTTCAAAGAAGCAATGGAACTAAGAAAGTTTTTCTGATCCGTGGAAAGAGCACTGATTGTTGCAATGACCTGCCAGTTGGGATATTCAAAGCAGCAACAGAACTCAACCAAAATTTTCTTTACTTGCAGTGGGGAAATGAAACAACTTAGCAAGCTAAGCCATGTTTTCTTCGAATACAGATGCCTAAACTATGATATAATCACGAGAAGCCAACAAATTATTCCAGTTTTGGACCCCGTTGATGTATCAAGAAGTTGAAATTGATTGGCTGTACTGGCATTCTTAATAGCCTATAATATTTGAGTAAAGATCATAGAAAAGAGAAAATAGTTCTGCTATTTAAACGTCTACTTATACTGATAAAACAAACAAAAAAAATGTTATACTTACTGCTAATGAATTAAGAACATTGTGGACTCCAGGCATCTGTAGGCTGATGTCCGCAATATGAAGTCCCTTGTGAAACTGAAATAAGGAAATAATATCTTTAGACTACATACATGCACGAGAATAATAGGTATTCCATACACCACTTGCTTCAAATAATTCAGAGAGTAGGTATGAATAGAAAACAGCAAAAAATTACTCTACATGGCATTATATTTTTGCATTTTTTCTGCAAGAATACTGTGCAGTGTGCACCATACAGAACTTGTAAAGCTTCAAATTCGTTAACAGAAACAAAAAGTTGGAATTGACAATTTCCCTATAAAACAAAGTTTCTTCACAAGACCTAGAACCTATTTGTTGTCAATATATATTCTTTAATCTACAAGAAAATTCGGGTCCTCCAAAATCAAATGGAGAAAGTACAATAACTCAATTGAAGTGACACTGTAACCGTGCTGCAAAATTCTAGAGATGGAATAAGGTCAAGCACTCATATTAAGTCACGTGAAGATTCAGAATCAAAAAGAATATCAGAACCTGGTCTACTTCATATTTATTTGATCTAATGTTTGTTTTTTGTTCGTTCTAGTTATATGATCCCTACTCCAAATAAAAACTGTGACAAATTTTCAAATTAAAATGTCCCAGTTCACAACTGAATATACAATGTCTTTTTCAAATTTCAGAGTGCATTTGGTAATGACCGAAAGCATGATTTATTTTCTGGTGTTTGGTATTGGGTTGGAAATTCGGAAAGTTGACTCTTTGATCCTTTTTCCAATTACCCCAAATTGTATTGGTTATTTTGGGGATGGAGGGAGCAAGAAAGGAGCTTACCTCCCAAATGTTCACGTTATTGTGAGTTGTTGCATTCTTTCATAATCTTTGAAAGAAACAGAAATAAGAAATTGTTTTGAATTGGACTCTGGAGAAAATAATTTACAGATTTGTAGAGGAAGACTTAATTAATGATATCCATCTTACGTAGAGTTCTATTAAGTTGCTCTTACACTTTCTTGACAACTGAATTTATGATCATGCAGCCTAGAGTTGCCAACTGAAGTACAAAGCACGTGCAGAATTAGCAAAGCATTTTCACTTCCTTAGGAATAAGCTACGTACAAGTTCCCTGTATGTTATTTTCAGATAATATTTCTAAGAAACTAATGAACTTATTTCAGTTTTACATAGACTAGTAGATTTCATCTAGAGCTATATATTCTAAAGAACAAATGTACTTACCAGCTGATAGTCACTACCCCCACAAGAGTTTGGGGATATTGATACGGCATGCCAATCGTTACAACTAGAAATTCCGTAAGTTGAAATCTGGAATGCATCATTGCGAAGAACTGGAAGAGCAGAGCCTGAGCCCGTTTTGTTGACCAAAGAACATGCAGCCGGACTGTAAATCCAATCAGAAAATCATTGTCGGTAACTACGTTAGACATGAAAATTTGATATTTCCTTTGTTAGCCTCAGAATGAGATCAATTTATGTGATCTATAACTAAAGATGCATAAGCCACCAAATGATAGTTTGTAAAACATAAATGAGACCTTCTGTAATAGAATGATCAAGGTATCAGAGGACAACTAATAAGTTCACTTTTCTGGTTATGGATTAATGTTCCATATCCTCATAGATGCAGCATTCACAGGTTGGTTGAGAAGTGATTTCATAAGAACTGTAGTCAGTGAACTCTGCATAGTACGTGGATAATATCTTCGGAGTACCGTTCTAAAGGACAATGACCAACAAAGTAGCAGCAGGCGTATATTTTCCGCTGTAAAAAGAATATGGCATAGTTGATTGTTCTCCTTCAGGAGATGTTTCCTATGAAAAATGAGATTTTTTTTTTGTGTGAAATCTTCAACAAGTTTCTATTTGAGTAAGAAAATTTGATGCTAAATCCACTCAATCCATGAAATGTATCAACCTTGTAAGGGAAGTTATCAATATATACCTATCACCGCATAAAATTAAATGTCCTCCAACCCTTATCTGACCTATGAACTTCCTGAAAATAGTTTTAACTGCTTCCTGAAATTAGATAGAAACAATCTGATGATAATCTGGTCATTCCAGACACCAAATAAATCAACTTTAGTACATGGCAGACACTACAAGCAGTGAATCACTAACCTCGTCTTGAAACATGTCTACATGTTCCCAATCTACATTTGTTACCACAGCTATTTGAGGTGTTACTCCAAGGAAGCAACAGTCATATTCATCAGCCTACATTAGAAAGAACATAGATTAGACTTACAGAAATAACAATTATAATAATTTTCTATCTCTTAAAATTTTACAAAGAAAAACAAACGCATGCAAACAACCAGATACAAGAAAAGAGGTGTGAAAGGATTGGATACCTCCAGTACAAAGTTGCAACCAGTTCCACAGATGATGTTTCTTTCAGCAAGCTGCAGAAGGCAATTACATCAAAAGTAAGTTTTGTGTGTGAATGAAAAAACCAACAGTAGATTCAAATGCTCTAATGTGAACAAAAATCTACTTATCGACCTGCAAGGACTGTTGACAAACTCCCAATGGGCATATCAAGAGAAATTTCATACGAAGATGCAGAGTGAACCTACCTGTGGTACCCGAGCCCCAATTACAGCTGTAAGATCATCCCCCATTGCATTTAATACAAAAGCAAGCATACTAGCTGTGGTAGTCTTCCCTGCATTGGTCAATAAATCAACAGAAAGCACGAGAAGTGAAATTTTGGTGTTAAAAAAGGCTGAAAAAAGAGTAGATCAAATTACCAGACTAAGTAATAGACAACAGCCAAAGACCTTCCAGAATCAGTCTCAGCTGATAGATATTATAGAGTTCAAAGCCAAACATCTTATCAGGCCTTAAAAGTTCTACGCATGCACTCATAACATGAATTTTACCTTTTAATTTGCTAATAACACAATAGTTCATTAGTAACATTGTTTTTTGCTTATAGGAAACCTGAAACTCTCTTCTCCAAAATGTTGCCTAAATCTCGTCTTCTCTCTTTCTCAGAATAACCCCTTCAGTCAATGGTGTTGTTCTTCTCTCTTTTGAATACTCTATGCCTTGAATCCTTCTTCACACCTATGTTGGAGCAAGACAGTCGAGTATGCACAAAAACCAGAGCAGATACACATTCCGCCAAGAAGTGTTCCCGTGGATCAAATTGCTAAGCTAATAAAGCAGGAGAGTTCCAAGGTTTTGGCAGAGCTGACTAACACAAGCGAAAATGCGAAATGGTTTACGCTACAAGCAAGATAGTGAAGTTCCTCGTATTTCAGATTCCTTGGGAACACGATATTACATCATGATTTTAGTCAAGATCTCATAAAATGTTCAGTTCTGTACATAATTACGTTGATTTTGAACACAAGTACAATTGCACATGCGTTTCAAACAACAGATTCACCCAAGAGAAGTCGGCTAACACAAATGCATACACCTCAGGGAACTGTCTTCATATTTCAGACTTCCATGTAAATACAAGCAAATATTTAGTCTTGTCAAAAATCATAACATTGTCCATGTTTAGCAAAGCTTGGCATCGAATAGATTTGTCACATATTGACAATAACCCCACAAACACAAAAGAAGTAAGATTACCATGGCTCCCACTGACAGCAATGAGGTTGTAACCTTTGGTCATCCTACCCAACCAAGCTCCTCGCTTGTACCTACAAGAACAGAATATCACTATCTAAGTCCAAGTCTAACTCCGGTAACAGAAATTCAATCAAAAAGTTAAGATTAACATACTCACACAGGTATTCCAACAGACTCGGCATGTAAAATCTCCACATTGCCCCCACGAATAGCACTTGACACAACAAGGGAATCAGGCACCAACCCATTATTCTTTCTCAAATTAAGCTCAGAATGGCCAATATACACTCGGGCACCTGCTTCTCGCAATGAGTCCATGGCATCGCTCCACGTCATATCAGAACCACTGACCTCATAACCCTAGTGTGTTTCCAAATTCAGTTCAATTTAATTCTAACCTACCAAAACATTAGATGGGAAATGGAAGAAAGAAAGAAGAGTAACAATTATTGTTTGTCCAAATAATAATGCGTCGTTTGATTCATGTATTAGCATGCAAAGGCCATGATACATAACATTGTTATGTGCTTAATAATAATGTAGGAGTTATGCAATTGTTATTCGATGGATAATAATACAAGCTTGGATTGTTTAATACCAAATGTTGCATGCTGAGTTATATATTACAAAGCTGAGTTTTATGTTGCAAAACACATGTTGTATTAATTATGAGCATTTATGCCATGATTAGTTCTCTTTCTACAACCAACAAAATCACCCCTAAGAGTTGAGGGAGGTATCACAAGCTATTTTATGAAATTGAAAAAGTTACTTCATCCATCCCAAAAAAATAAGACAGGGTTTTGGAGTACCATAGTCAAATCATTCAATTTTGTGTCTCAATTCAAACACGATTTCTTAATCACGGGCAAATAAAATTAACATTTCTGAAACTCCAGAGCAAGTAACATCACATTCACACCTTTACAGTTACGAAATTTATAGAAAAGAGCAGTTAGCCACCAAATATAAATAGTGTGGGTGACAGAGAATATATACTTGTTTGAGAGCAAGCATGGCGAGAGCGGACAAACCACAACCTCCAACGCCGACAAAGTGAATCCATTCCTTCCCTTTGCACTCTCTTGCACCGATGACTTCTACATTGTCGCAATCCGTAATCACTGGGGATAATTTCAAAGAAGGGGAAGTTGTTCGAACGTATTTTAATTTGCGACTCTGAACTATTTGGCGGCGATTTGTAAGAGTAATTGCTTGAGAATAACTGCAACTTCTTTCCGGGTAATTCGCCGGCGACATTATTGCCGATAGTTCCATTTTTCGAGGTGGGGACGTCGGGCTCAAAGCAAAGTCACTCTTACGTCGTGTTTACTGTTTAGGGAGCATTCAAAATTTGTCAGAGAAGAATATTGAATTATGCAAAGGGAAAATAACTATTTTGGTCCTTATGTTCTTGTTTAATTCCATTGTTAGCCTTGTAATATTCCACGTAGAACATTTAACCTCTACTTCCAATATAATTTAACTAATTTAAGCATAACTTTTATTCGAACCAAACGATCTTGAATTAAATAATATGGGTGATCTTAGTGCAATTACTTAATGAAACTTATGAGATTAATGGTGTGTTAGTTTTAAGAGGGATAATTTAGGTATTGCACATACTAATTTTAGAACCTTAATGCTAAATAGGGAATCTTTCGTAACATGATTTTTCCAAGCTTTTTTTTCTTTTTTCATGGTACGCGATGAAAATAAAAATAAACTTAATGAATGAATGACTCAATATTTTTATGTTCATGACGCGAATTTTACTATACTAATTGCAAATCGATGATTTAGAAAAACAATATAAAAGAAGAAATATCATAACATCTATAGGCACAAATTACTTTGGGGTGCCTTTATCAATTTTAGCATCTTTTTATCTGACTGAAAATGGGGTCACTAATAAATGCAGTATCCGCCATTTTTTAATTTGTGTTGTTGTCCACTAATAGGGAAAAGGGCTTTCAGCCAAAGACAAGTAATTTCTAAATTTGCAAATCTTACGTGTTTAAACAAGATTGATATCACAAGGTTAAGTTAAAAAGGAACTTAAATTATGAGAATTTATTAGCAATTAATTTTTTAAAATTTTATTCTCAAAAATTACTTAACTTTATTTCTTGTTAAAATAAATTATTTTTCTATTTATTTATTAATTCAACTTATTTTGACATTTTCAAATCCAGCTCAATCCGTTTATTTGACTCATCCCTGTCATCACTAAATATATTATAATGGAAACCAAATAAATTACAAAAGAACTTCTATCCGAAAGAAAAAAAGTAGGAGTATCCTAACATATCAATTAAAAACAATTCTATTCCTTACGTACATATCTTGACTTTTAGTGAGATTTCATAAATATTCCTCCATACAAATCTGTTACTATTACATTTGCATCATCAAAGCAGTTTTTCAGCAAGCAGATCCCCAAGTTTGAGAGAAAAATTCATAGAATAAGAAACTTATTTAAGTTTATCTATTAATATTATATTCCAATCAAACTACGTAATATATTTACCAATATTTCTATCAGAAAAAATAACTGTCTACATACAAATAATCCATAAAAAAGTAACAACATATACTATTCCAGTAAAGCTAACAATATTTATGCTAATATTTCAAATTATTTTTTAAAAAAAAAAAAAAACTAACTGTATATCTGCTTATATTCAAATTATGCTAATTTTTATACTCATTATTATTCTTATCAAACAAACAATATCATTAAATTATTACAAAATAATAAGCTACTATTAAAATTGTATATTAACAATCATTATATAGAATGATGTCAGTATTCCATCAAACCTAAAGTATACCTTTGTTTTAAAGGCTTTTTTTTGGGGGAGAGGGGCGGGGTGGGGGGGACTTAGTTTTGTGAGGTCTACACTCCAATCATCTGACTATGCACCCTAAACACACACGTAGCACTCAATACTCGAGACTCACTCAATAGCTTTATCTCTAATTAGCATGGTCGACCCTCTATTTTTTTTAACAAATAAAGAATAAATAAAATTTCAATTCGTCTATAAATATATGAAGATTTAAACTAACTCAAACTAAGTAGTGATAATCTTGCATAATTACTTATTGAAAACATCGTGAGATTGTTAAAATATGTTCACTAGTATTTGATATATCTATAGACCATATCGTGTAAGTAGCGATCGAAGAAAAATTCATTGAAGGATTATTTTAACCTAAGTGAGATATGGTTTAGTGTTCCATAATAATCGTTATAGGAGAAAGTTTTAGTTGCAATTTTCGCTTCCATTCATTCTACAAGTCAATCATTTTTAAAAAAAAATTCAGTGCCTTTATGATCCACTACAGTTATTAGTTTAATGATTTTGTCTTTTATACAAGGAAAAAATAGTTAAATAAAATATCAAAAACTTAGAAAACGCGGTTTAACCATAAAATCTTTTCATTTTTCCCAAAGTACACAAGGTATTAAAATAAGAAAAAAACAGCATGTTTTTTTTTAATCTATACATAAATAAAATGGTAGTTTGGTGATAAGATGACAGTGCAATATTTTTATGTTAATGGGTGGAAGGTTTAACAAAGTGACGATTATCTGTTAGTTCATGATGGAAGGATAATACATAAAATATTAATCTAAACATAGTCGTAGTAATTATTTAAACAATCAGTTAGTTATCACTGTTGATACATAACCACCTGGCATTTTACGATAAGATTTGATGGTCAACTCACTAAAATAATGATATTGTCTAGAGCATAATTATTGACCAGTTTTTCCCCACTTTATTCCCACTAGATTCAGAGCAATAATGTGTTTATTTAAAGGAAAAGTCATTTATTATAAATAACATATTTATAGCTACTAAACTTCATTAATTCTATAAATATAGTTATTTTTGTAAGTTGCTCTTATTTAAATTTGGGTTAAACTAGCTTAAAAGATAGTAAAAGGTATAGCCTTTTAACCAGTGATTAATTAAGTAGCAGCAAAACAACATTTGCCATTTGTTGATGTTCTAATAATATGTACGATTTTTAATTAGTGGTTTCTGATTAAAATTTTGAAAATAATTTCATTTTGATAGAAAAAATCTCTCTTATTTAATGACTTTTATGTGATATAATTGAAGCCTTAAAATGAATATCAAACACCATCAAGTAACAAAGAAATAAAAAGAAATATTTAATTATGTGCCTTAAGTTAGTTGAACGACGTACTTACAATTTACTTGTCAAAATAAATGAGTAGAAATATATAAGTTATCCCTTTTCAACTTTTGTAGTTAAACAATATTCAGTAGTTTCAATTCCTACAAATAAAATTTCACATATTACTATAACATTTCACTTGTAAAAGTTGAACCTTCACGATAAGTAATTATTTTTTAATAATAAAGTTAAAAACGTGTAGTCTGCCCTAGTCATCAACTGATTCATTGAATCTATTAATATCATCTTTAAAAAGAGAATATAAAGAGTAAAATCAATGTTTAATATTTTTCCATAAAAAAAAAAGTTTGACCAGCTAAATATGAAAATATTGAAAAATCTTTTCCTACATACCAATCACACCATTATAATGATGAAAAATGATTATTTTTTTTTAAAAGAAAGTCTTTAAACAATGTGAAATTAAACAAAAATGTCTGTAGACTGCGATTAATAATTTGATCTAAAAATATCATTACTGTCAATAGTTTAATTCAAAATACACTATAGTATCAAATACATCATGAATTTTTTGTTATTTAACTATAAAATTTTATCTATCGTCAATAATTTGTTGTTTATTGTTTTTCTTTGTGTTATACTATTGGACCTAACAATGCGGAATGTTGTCTCTCTATTGGTAACAAGATATATATGTTCCTTTGATTAATTCGTTTTGGTGGGCAACTCAATCAATAATGGAATTACACTCTTGACTCAATTAAACAATACTGAAGCAGTGTACTAGACAAGAAGAGAAGTTAACTTTTTTTGGATTTGATTGTTCTCTTTAAATAGCAAAACAACATTTGGCATGTAGATAAATGGATAATAATGGGCATAATAGGGGAGACCATATGAAGATAAAAGTTGAATCATCTTTTTTTTCTTTTTCCTTTTTGCAGTAAGATGTATTTGGACTGCCCACCAATAATAAGTATTATTATTGAGGTGACACATGGCACATTATATTATTCACTGGCTTTTTTGCTACTTATTGTTAATGTTTTAATTTAATTTGAAGTTACTTAAATAGGATAAATGGCATACAATAGATATTTTAATAATATTATTTTCTTAAATTTTAAATATGTTAGAGACGGATCAGCTACATGAATCTCTACCGGATCATTTTTAAAAGATTTAAATTGTCTCAAGAAATAAAAATTCTTTAGAACTTTTTACATGCATAAGAATCTCTTGTTGATGACGAAAATTATTTCACAATTATATTTGTCTTGAAATGAATGTCATTTTTTTTAAAAAAAATTTTATGCTTATAATAAAATAAAGGGAAATAACCAAAAAAAGTTAAATCCCAATTTTTTTTTTTAAAAAAAATATAAAGTACAGAAATCTCGTGCATTAGTTATGAGATAAATATAACATATAAGTTGTAAAGAAGAAAGTAAAAGAAATCTCAATTATGATTACTCTTTTCCTTTCATTTTATGTTGTTATTACTCCCTCTGTTACTTGTCCAATTTTTTGTTTTTACTTCTCTATTTTGACAAATAAAAAAATGACTATTTTTTTTCACCTATTATATCCTCAATTAATTACTTTGAAAAAGGTAGAACTTCTCGAAAATCTTAAATTTTTAATTCATCCCCTTCATAATTAATAGGGGTAAAATGATAAACTCACTATGTCAATCATTATTTATTAATAAGTGTGTCAATTCAAAAGTGGACAATTAAATAGGGACAAAGAAAATATCACTTAATAAATAAACAAAATATTTATTAATAATTTGATTTTTAAAAATGTAGTAACTAGCATATTATTATAATTTAAAATCACTAATAATATAAGAAAATTGTGATTATATCAAGTATATATGTAACACAAATGGTAGGAGCAAATAGGGTCGGTTCTATTTTCCCGTGTTTTGACGTGTACCGGCCAAACCTAACACACCTCAGAATCCCACACGCAAAGCACAAGCGCCAACGAATGAAGCGCGTTGAAAAATGACCACCAACGGGGGCGGACTTAGAGCCCGCGAGGGACTTTTTTTTTCGATAATAAATTACACTTTATAAATTTAATAATTTATTTATTTATTTATATAAATTCTGAATTCCTTGAATGTAAGAATAAATATTGACTTGCTAGTTTATGATGTTTAAAATTCAAGTTGAAGTTCTAATTCACAGCTAAAACATTTATATTTTTATTTTTTAATCTTCCTTAGAGAAAATCTTGAATCTGTCCACCACCAATACGATTAGTCTAATTGTACATTTCTTTGTTTTGAATTATCGTTCTTCTGGTTTGTCTACAAGTACCAGAATATCAAATTGTTCACCTCTTGCGTACAGGAACCAAAAAAGAAGACTAGGACCTTTCCAATTTCCATAGAAAGCTTGTTGCATTATATTATTTTCATATATGTATATATATTTCTATCTTTTTCCCATTAATGATCTAGAGCCTAAATACAAGTGCGTTTTATTATTAGAAAGTATCTTTTGATCATAATAATCCCTTAGAAATTTTAATTCTTCGGTTGACTTCCTTTTCCAATTCTTCAAGCCCTCCTACTTCTTCCAATTCCTGCACCAAATAGCCATTAATCCATATTCAGCCTCTATTACCATTATTCCTATTTATGTTACTTGTATTGTGTTAAAAAACAAAGAAAAATATTAAATTAGATTAACTACCTATCTTTCCTTTCTTAAAAAAAATAAAATGGAATACTGGGATTGGAATTGGGGAGGGAATTGAAGCCCTCGTTAATAAGGTAAAAGTTCAAAAAGTCAGCTAGCTGAGCTACCTGTGGTGAAGTTAAAAGAGAGGGGAAAGAGTTGCACCTTAGGTCCTAGGAACAAGCCATATGGGACACCATCAAATTTGTCCGAGTGATGAAGCTGAAATCCCCAGACAGCAAAATCAAAGAAGTCCAGTCGTTCGAATCCGTTAAAATACAAATTAATTAAAAGATAAATAACCAATCAATTAAATATTAATCTAATTAAATGATGGTGCTAATTTTAATTAAAATAAGATTAAGAGTAAAGCTGCAGTCCAATAAACTTTCTATTACCTGATGTGCTGCAGCTACCCTTCGAAAGTAAGGCACGTTGGCAATAGGCCCTACAGGGAATCTCTTATGAACTAGTCCATCGTGAACGAACATGTAAGCCATCCCAAATACTGTGATCCCCAATCCCTGCATAAAAACCACATTTTTCACATATATAACTTAAACTCATAAAAAAACGATACGTAGTTAATGAGAACTTACAGCGCCGAAACAGAGGCCAGGGACGAGGCCTTTATGGAAGAAACCGTATGAAAGAAGAGCTATAGCTGGAACAGCATTCGTTATGGCGAAAACGTCGTTCATCTCAAAAGGTCCTTCTCTTGGTCTATGGTGTGACTGAAAATATTATATAAAAATCATGAACAGTCAAAATTTTGAAAAACTTGACAAGAATCTTTATTTTTCTTAGCAAGAATCCAAATTAGTGTCTAATAATTTAGTGTAAATTTAGAAATTAACCTCGTGCATGTGCCATAAAGAAGCATGCCATAGTGCTCTATGAGCCCATCTCGCCCAGTACTCCATTCCTACCTGCAGGACCACAGCATTAAATTACAGCAAATCAGCTCATCACGAAACTTTTATTACTTCTTAAACATTTCATGTTTTACTCTGTTTCAATTTACATGACATAGTTTGAATTTTGAGTCAAATAAAGTTAACTTGTTACTGCAATTAATAAGTCCTTTGAATATTTTAAATTGTTAATTTTTATGACTTATATTTGTTTGCTATTTAACTTCTAAATATGTATAGTAATATTTTAAAAAGACCTTAAAGGTTTATGTCCTAATACACGGTTAAAATAAAATAAAAAATCTACTTCAAATTAGAAATATGTCATACAAATTGGGACAAAACGGAAGAACTATTGAACTCAGAAGAAAAACTGGAACTTACGGCAGCGCCAAACGAGAGAGTGAATGTAGCTAACATTTCAGAAAAAGGCACTTCTCCACCCTATCCAAAAAGCTTAAGATTAAGCTTAAGAAAGAAGAAGAAAAAGAATGGAGTAATTAATTAGTACCTCCATTTGCCATGAAAATCTGTAATAAACCGACAAAATCGCCATAGAAGTAATCCCTAAACTAGACATGACAGCCGCCACAAGATAAGTAAACCTCTCCGATTTCTTCCTCGCCAATTTTTCCGCCAACCAACAGGCAGCTAAACTCTTCTCCTCATTAATCTCTATTTGTATCTGATCCTGTATTACTTCACTCTCACTTTGGATAGTACTATTCAATTTCTCATTCTCCAGCACAAAGCAAACCGCCAACCTCTGCTTTCTTCGAGACAGCAAAATTGCGCCAAAATTGAGAGTTAACGGAGAGAAGAACAGAACTGGCGGGGCCGTTGAGGCGGATTTTGGACCGGAAGATGGGTTGTGACGGAGGCAAATGGTTCGGGAACTAGCGGAGGCTGAAATTTCGGCCGCCATGGACGGTGGAGGATCCAAATTAGGTGATGGATTTCAAATTCAGTGAAATTGAAAGGGCAGGTTAAGTGGACAAATACGATGGATATTCAGTTTGTGGAGTGCTTGTGGAAAGTGTATAAATAGAGTGCAAATGTTACGTTGCTGAACGTGTTGGCACACGTTGTTGCCATTAAGCATGGAGGGAACTGGGGTCCTCCTAACTAACTAGTTGTTGAACTTATGGTCCCCGTTTCTGCAAATACTACAAGATTGCCACTTTTAGTAATTTAATTTTCTCACAATACTAAAGTAGTTTCACTCCCTTCTAAATTTTAATTATTATTTTTTGTATAATTAAATGGTATTTGCTATCCACTAGTTCAATAAAATAATATATATATTTTTTATAATTTATATATGTATTAATGATAATTTATATAGGTTTTTAAATTACAAATTAAACATTGTATTAAGTTATTTTTAAAAGCTACCAAATACGGTATTATTTTTACGTTTTTTTTTAAGAGAATTAACAAACTGATTTCATAAATCTTGAAATAAGTTTTTTTTTTTTTGTTAACATCTTTAAAATCGAGAAAGATCACTCTGAAAAGTAAGCCCTTTCTTATTATACGATATCTTCGCCATGGATGATAGAATTCCTCCTGGAAGCGAAGGCAGGAGCAAAGAAATTACGAAACCTAATTTTAGAAAATTGTTCGTATGCAATGAAATAATATCAATTAGTTACGTAAAACACAACTTTAAGGGGTCGTTTGGTGTGAAGGATTACATAAAATAGTCCTGGGATTAAATTGTAGGTCACTTTAATTTGTTGTTTGATTGGCATGTCCGGTATAACTTATATCAGGATTAATAATTAGTATCGGGATAAGTTATTCCTCCCCTTGGGTGGTATAGTAATTTCGGGATAACTTATCCCAGGATAAAATAAGTAAATGACAAAATTATCCTTTTAAACCTTTTTTATACATCACTTTTCACATTCATGAAGAATACTTTTGTAAGCAAATAAATTGTTCTTAAAATTTATGCAAAGCCTATTATTTTAATACAGCAAACCAAACACTCAATAAAAAATAATCTCAACATAACTTATCTCATCATAACCAATCCCATCATAATTTATCCTATCATAACTAATTCAGTCGTAACTTGAATTCAAACCAAACGACTCCTAATTATTTGAGTATAGAAAATAACACCTTACTAGTTTAATTAATGAAAAATAACGAGATAGAGAAAAATAAAAATTACAAAACTATAAAGATAAAAAATAATAATTACATAAAACACAAATTTGACGAGTATATCCCATTGATATATCTAAATTCATATAAAAAAGATACTTTGTTAATTTAATTAATGAAGAACAATATGAGAGAAAAATAAAATAAAAAATAGAAATTGTTAAAATAAAATAATATAATCATCAATACAAATTTAACTATTTGAATATATCTCGTAACGTAACGTATTTAAAATTTCATACTTAAACAATCCCATATTAATTTTGATTAATGAAAAACAACAAAAGAAAAAACAAAAATATATTAAAAAAATAAGAATAAAAAATGACCATGAAAGGTCATAAGAGGAAAGGGGGGTAGGATAAATCGGCGCAGTTTTTATTTTCATCTTTTTTGGAATGACGGTTATCGCTCAAATATTCAAAAACTCCGCTAAATTTAAGCATGAATTGGGAAATGGGAAATGGGACGTGTCTAATTTTACTAGGTGAACCAAAATTTTAAATTTTCTATTGTATGACGAAATTTGGCACTTTTGGTTTAGGCATCAGCCAATACAAATTAAATGACCGACTAACTCAACGGCGTGTTTGGTACGATGCAAAATATTTTCTTAAAAGTATTTTTCAAAAATGATTTATAATTTTCATAATGCGTTTAAGACCACACAAATTTCAAAGGAAGGAAGAATTATTAAGTGGAAACTACTCTTCTATTTCATTCGATGTGCATACTACTTAGTTTTTTATGCAAATTCGAATATAAATCTCAACTTTAGAATAAAATTACTTTTCATATACGTATTTAAAAATGATAAATTATAATAATTAATAATTTAAAATATTTAAAAAATTATGACTAAAGAAAAATATTTTCATAATGTAGTAAGTACCACACAGGGTAAAACAGGAGTACGGCTATAATTGCATAATACAAGGTAGCAAATCTGTCACAAATTAATTCTCTCTTATTTATCATTGTGGATGTTACCTTTATTAAGAATTTTTTTTTTCTCTTTCATTCTATTGGAAATAGAGGACAATAAGCTGTAGTTTTGCATTTGGTTTGGTTTAATTAAAATGAAGTAGTGCATGATTCATATATGAAGTAATAATTAAGTTCAATCCAATACATGCATGCATGTGTTTAAATCTATAGTTCATTTTACTTAACTTAATTAATTAATATGTGTTTTACTTCATTAAATCACGTAATAATGGAAATTGCATTAGTTTGATGTATACACTCGATGCGGGTAAGTTTTTTCCGGTCAATTTTATATTTTTAGCAAGAATAATATAGGAGGGAAATGAGTAAAACAAAGAACGTAGATGAGAAAGACTGGAGAAGAGAGAACAATTTAGGAGGGAAATGCGTAAAATGAATAGATCAATACTATATTTTTAGCAGGTCATTAAATGATTTAAAATAATTTAACAAAAAATTAATTGAATACATTGGATAACTTTATAGAGAAAATACAACAATTGAATAATTTTGAAGTTAGAACGAAAACTAAGCGACTTTTTAAGAGAAGAATCCATAATTGAGTGTTATATGAGATATTATTTCTAGAAATCTATAGCTAAAAATATTGGAAAAAAGACATAACTACTTGAAGTTTTTACAGTTTGTTTCTTCTTCGAGAAAGGATGGTTGGAGTCATTAAATGGTTTTAAAGGATATCTTTTTATTTTTTTTGTAATTTTTGTTTTAAATAAAAATTTCATGTGAGCAAATTTTAATAAAATAATTAATTAATTACGTTAGTGACTTTACAGGTATAATATTCAATAGTTAAGCATCTTTGAGGTTATAAAAAAAATTGAGTGATTTTAGGGGTATGGGAGCCTCAGCTCATGCATCAATCTACCGAAATAACCTCTAGGGCATAGATAAGTACAAAGATATTATCTCCAGAAAATTATAAAGACATTTTATTTTATGCAATTTGTGACGAGTTAGGTTAATTTGTACTTTTGGTCGGGAACAGGTTTTTTGCTCTATAGCTAAAAATGTTGGGAAAAAGACGTTATTACTAAAAGTTTATATAGTTTGTTTCTTCTTCAAGAAAAGATGATTGGATGGCTGATAATTGCTCATCGTATAAGAAATTTATCCGCTGCCATAGTGCTGTAGAAAAGAAAACATTGTTATAAGGATCGAATAAAATAAAATAAAAGGCGTATAATCAGTTCAAATAAATCTAAATTCCGTTGGTGGTGGAGTTTGAAACGCGAAACTATCACAATTGATCAATCAAGAAATGCAAAAGGCTAGTGAAGTTTGAGTTTTGGAAGATCACTAATTAGTTGGAGTCATATTTATTTAGGTAACTTATAGAAATTTCACTAGTTTAGGAGGTAATTACTTAGATACATGCTACTAGGGGTAGTAGTGTACAAAATCAAACCGAAAACCGAATCAAACCGTAAACCGAGTCAAATCGGAAAAAAAATCTGACTAGTGGTTTGGTTTGACTTGGTTTGGTATTGAAAAAAAAACCCGACTATATTTGGGTTGGTTTGGTTTTAACTAAAAAAACCAACCCCGACATTATATATATAATTTTAAAATTTTATTTTATACATAAAATTATTTACTTTGATATAATTTTAAATATTTCTTATACTTTTTCATAGTTTTTATCTTTTAATATATTATTTCAAGTTTGAAACTTAGAATTCTAAATGGTCCAATAAAGATTATAATCCACAGATGTTGGTAATTATAATAAAGCTTAAATCAAAATCAAATTAATACTAATGCAAAAAGAAAATCAATTCAACACTAAGAATGACAATAATATTGAATATTTGTTCTTTAGTTTTACATTGGTTTAG
>JAJOOR010010231.1:0-15463 GCA_036250505.1 Solanum acaule | reverse complement strand
AGAAGATATTTTCAGCTACAAAGAGTAGATTGAAATTGCAGAATTGAATTTCTAACATTCGATTTGGTTGATTAGGTGGTGTTTGTGCAAATAAGCACAATTCAGGCAAAATCACAAAAAAGTACAAGGGTGTGTTTTCTTCTCTTCCAATAATTTTGACATAGTGCTTTGCAGGAAAAGTTGTGATCAGGGGTTTCATCTATCATCATAGAGGGTTAAACAGCGAAAAATAAAACAAAACTTTAGAAATGGCCGGCTCAGTCCATCGCCATCGGAAAGAGAAAATTCAGAGGAAGCATACAGCGATGGTAAGGCCCCTAAAGACATCGAGAGAGACTAAACGCTGTTTGGGATCACTGAGCGTAGGTTTTGATACGGCAATCTCGTCCAAGGACGAAGAGACTATTTCTCCATCCCTAGGGTGCGAGTGCGACAATTCTGGCGAAGAAATACAAAGAAGCGGAGCTCGTTCGCCGGAATCTATGACCACCGTAAGCGACGACATCCGTCACGCTGTCAAATACTCAGCTAAAGTTAGTTGACTATTCCACCGTCGACTGATTTTCGTGCAAGTGCAACTTCCGACATTATACTTATTTTTTTCTTTCAGAAGAAATGGAGAGTGGTTAAAAATGTTCATGTAGCCGAATAAGGGTTGTTTGGCTATGCAATATGAAATCATGAAATCAAATTGAAGTTTTATTTGAATATATAATTTTAATTTTTTTCTATTATATGTTTTTTCCTAATAATAATTATAAAAATCTCATAATTTATAAAACTTCTAAAATTATCTCAATTATTTATATAATCTTATCAAAGAAGAAAAAGTTTAACACTTAGTTTTTGGATCAAATGTATTATTTTTTATCTTCTAAGAATTTTCAAATATTTGCTTTGATTCGTGTTTTATATTTATTTTTGACATTAGATCTTTGTTTCCTAGTGTTTTTGAGTCTATGTTTAAAATTTCAAATGATTTGAAGTTGTGGATAAAATTCTCCCAGCAATGTTGAAATTTTGAAACTTTGAAGAAATTTCAAGTGGGATGAGTTAGGTTGAATTCGAGCTCAACAAATGTTGAATTTTGATATCTAGATCAGAGGGAAACTACTGTTGAAATTTGAGGTGATTTCGTGAAGAATTAAAGAAGTTTAAAATTTGGGAATCGTTAATGTTCTTTATGTGTCCTTGGTGTTCTTAAGAAAGAAGAAGCATAAAGAGTATATTTGATCAAAAAAACTCCATTGAAAAGTGTTAAAAGTTGTTTGGGGTGTAAAAAATGGTTTTGCAAAATCGGAGTTAAAAATGGCATGAATGAGCCTTTTCTTTAACAACAATGACATAGATGAGCCAATTTTTTAACGAACGACATAAATGATCCTTATCTAAAAGTTTGATAGCATATTTGAGCTTTTTCCCAAGTTAAAATTAGGTACTCCCTACTTTTCATTTTTAATCTTAAATCTTAAAAGTTACTTAAGTTTGACTCTCTAAAAACTACTATTTTTTAAAAGCTATATTGTTAAAAGGAGTTCAGAGTCAAAAGGGCAAAAAAAAAAAAAAGAGCAAAAACTCCAAAAGGACAACAAAAAATAAGATTTAAACCAAAAAGGCAACATTACCATATGTAGTAAGGCGCGACATATGCCTAACCTTTAAAAAAAACCATGTCATTGTCCTTATAATGTTGTATGTTGACCATTGCAATTTGCATGCATGATACCGGAGTCATTTGGTAGAGTGCATTAGTAATGCTCGTATTAGTTATAATTGCATTAGTTATGTATAGATTATTTCTTATGCATTGTTTGGTTTGTTGTATTAAAAATAATAGGAATTGTATAAAAATATTTATTTACAAAAATATCATCCGCAATATAGTGGAAAAGATATAAAAGTGTTTTTGAGGGGTAATTGGATCTTTAACCATGATAATGCATGTATTCAATGCGGGCTCTATGCTTTGATAATTAAGGCATATGCTTTAGGCCCCCAATTTTAGGGCCCCTCAAATTTTACCAAGAATAAAGTATGTGTTAATTTTTTTTTATTATAAAAATGATTATTTAAAAAGTATTAAAAAAAATTATATTACTTTATTATCTTTGACCCCATTATGTTCTAACTCTTATTTTTATTTAAAATTTGTCAACTTATTACTTATATAATATGTTATAATTCATATAATGATTGTCTTAGTGAAATAAAAAATTTCAATGTTGAATTGATAAAATCATATCTTTATAAAAAAATACTACGTAATAATTTGCATTTGGAAAGTGTAAGAAAGATAAATTTTAAATAAACACATATGGATGTTTAGATTTTAGGCCTTCAATTGAAAATTCGTTTTAGGCCTTCGATTACGTTGAGCCGCCTCTGCATGTATTAAATCTCTTTGCATTACTAATACCTAGAAATCCATGGTATCAATACTACACTCCTGAATACACAATAGAGTGTATAACTAATACAAGCACTAGTTATACATAACATTAAAAAGTATACCAAACAAGGGATTACTAATGACTTTGCCTTCTTTTATGCCCAACTAAGTTTTTCTCGATACTTTTAACATATATATAGTATTTTTTATAAGATGCTTCTGCATATTTTTAGTAAGATCAAAAAGTTAAATGTCATTATATATAACCTTTGTATATATAGAGAGATATTTTATATTTGGGTATGTATGTTTTACATAAATTACAAAAAAGAATGAAATAAATACTAAAAAGAAAAATCATCCAACAATACGCCGCTACCCACACTTATCTGTTGAACAAATTGAATATATGCATCTACTTATAGCGTGAAAAGTTCTGTGCACGAGCTTAATCAAAAAAAAAAATTAGTGCTAAGTTAAGTTCAACAAAAAACAAATACAGCTCTCATAGTCGTCCGTCTTTCGTCCAAATTTTACCTTTGAACCTTATTTTTTGTTGCCTTATGAAATTTTTGCTCAATATTTTTACCCTTTTATCCCGAACTCTTTTTAAAAGTAAGCCAATTAACGGGCTCTTAGTCCTTTGAAAACATATCTGGATTTTTTAATATCATACACCAAGCTTATGTTTTCAAAAACCCTGCAATGCCTTTCTTCACTTAAATGTTGTTCGTCTCATAACATGGAAACGAAACGATTCTAGTTTAGACAAGTACAACTGTGTAGTTGGGTTCATTCGAAGGCAAAACTTTTCATCCACGTTTGATATAGCATGCATAAATATTCAACTTACTTTTTCGAGTCATATAACTTTCTTCATTTGGTAAAAACTACAAGTCGAGAGAATGAATTGATTTTCTTTTCATGAAACTTACTTTTATCAACGTCATTGCAGGGTGGGGACAAAGAATAAACAGATCCATCTTAATTCTATTGTTGCCTCTAACCAACTTGAAGCTCCCACTTCTCATGGACGTGGATTGGAAAGGCTAATCCAAACAAGCCAATTTAATTAAAATAGCTTTAGTCCCCCTGAACCATCGATGAGCTCGGTTAACTTTTGTGAAGCAGCAGCTAATGTTTCCTCACTTTTGCAGAACGCAAACCTGATATATCTTCTGTGGTAGCTAATAGCCGTCAGAGAAAGGTCCTCTACTTTTGAGGAATTGGTGTGGAAGAATACACAGCCTGGTACAGCAACCACCCCAGCTTGTTTAATCAATTCCTCCACAAAGTCAACCTGAAGTTTATCACTTCCACCATTTAAACATATAAAAGCACGCTAAATAACAAGCTTTGTCAAGTTCTTACAGGCCGTATAAAACTTAATCCAAAAAACTGAACCTATTGCTGGCACAACCAGCAGTTCTCTCACTCAATGTATGTGTCTCCTTGAAGTTCTATACTTTCAAATAAGTTTCTAAACCTTGATGATCAACTAATATAAACCCAACTTCAGGTTGGTTGGAATGGAAAAGTAACAACAACAAACTCAGTGTAATTCCACCTGAGAAGGGTATAGTGTACTAACACCTTACCTTGGGTTATAGTGTACTAACACCTTACCCCACCTGAGAAGGGTATAGTATACTAACTAACACCTTACGTTGGGTATAGTGTACTAACACCTTTCTCCAGTTCTCTAAAAGATAAAAATCTCCGGAAAGTAGAATCATCATACAAGACCATGTATTGTTTCTTCAAATTATCTCAACACACAAGCACAGTTGAGGTAATAAACTGATATTTTGGAGTCAAATACACTTTAATCCAAACTCCGACAATTTTGTAACAAGTAAAGATTAAGGTCCTCTTAAGTGAATCAAATTTCAAGTAGCATTTCTTGGTTGAGCTAAGTTCCTGATCCTAACAAAGTTAAATCCTATCATCCTTCCTTCTCTTCCTCCAACAACCCCCTCTCCCTCGGGTTAAAAAGAAAGAAAGTAAAAAGAAGATTTTTCATCCCTTTTGAACCTTCTGATACCAATTACTCCCTCCGTTTCATAAAGAATGACCTCCTTTCCTTTTTAGTCAGTTTCAAAAAGAATGACCTCTTTCCTTTTTTGGTAACATTTTACTTTTTGCTTTCCACGTGGCATGTTTAAGACCACAAGATTAAGGGCAATTTTGTACATTTGACATAACTTTAATTTAGGACCACAAGATTCAAAAGTCTTTTTTATTTACTTAAACTCCGTGCCAAGTCAAACCAGGTCATTCTTTGTGAAACGGAGGGAGTAAATAGGACAGTCCTAATGTAAGGATTTCTATTATGGAAAATAGATATTCATGCTTGAGATGATAATTGAAGAAAGATATTTTGAGAGTATTTACATCAGAAAGTGTGCATGTCCGGGGAAGCTCCATGAATAGGAAAAAGGAACCCTTAGGCATGACGGAGACCTGGAAACCAACTTTTGTAAGCACCTGAGCCAAGTAATCTCTTTTTGATTTATAGTCCTGAGCACCAAAGAAGTGAAGATAGATTAACTAATAAGTTGGAAAGGAAACACCAGTAGAGCTACTAATTGCGAGAAAATTTACTTGTCTCAATGCAAAAAGTACTCGGGGGAACTTCTCAAAGCTGTCAAGGCAGCTTCCTGGAAAGGTGCAGGAGCAGAGTCTGTAATTTTAACATGGATGTTCCTGATTGCAGATGCAAAGTAAGCTGGGCATATTGCCCAGCCAATCCTCCAACCTGAAATCATGAAGATAAATAAGAATTTGATAAATCAACCTACTTACAGAGGTAGGAATGACTTGAACATGCTGGCATTGGAAGCAGGATATCAAATGCTTACCAGTCACACTAAAACTTTTTGACAAGGAAGATGTGATGATGGTCCGCTTCTGCATTCCTGGAAATGTGGCAACTGATGTGTGCCTCTCCCCATCAAAGGTTATATGTTCATATACCTATGAAGTAATTAGATGCTTTAGCTATTAGAGAGAGCACACTTCTGATTATTTGATTATGACTTCAACACTTTCTCAAATCGCAAACCTGCCTTATGAAGTAATTAGATGTTTTAGCTATTAGAAAGGGCAAACTTCTGATTTATTTGATTATGTCTTCAACACTTCTGCAAGTGTGAAGCTGCCTTATTAAGAGAAAAAAGCAAGAAACTTGTTAACCATAAATTAACATAATATCTTCTGTATGTGTCTATAACCAGGGAGTAACACTATTGACGCATGCAACATCCATCCAAAGTATGAAGGTTGAAGAAACACGCCTACTAAGGGAAAAAGGGTCAAACAAACAAGATAAGACATTGTTCTTCTATTGATACTTCACCAGAAGTTTTTTAGCAGTGAAAAGTTTTAGCAGTGCAAATTGCATCTCTCTTTCTATTTTTCTTCTCTTTTCTTATGGGGTTCACGGTGGAGTAGTAAATATAAAGTTCATTCTGCAGATTAGCTTGAACAAGGGACTGAATATACTTATTTGTTACTTCTCAAAGAATTCTTCAGATTAGTTGAACAAAAGAACTGAATATACTTATTTCGTTGCTTTGCGTTTTCTTTGAAAAGCGCAAGATGTGTCAAAGTGAAGCAAACCTCATCTGTTACAACTAGAATATCCCAGGTCCGGCAAGCTCCAGCAATAATCTCAAGCTCATCCTTTGTGAAAACCTTTCCAGTTGGATTGTGAGGGCTGCAGCATATCCAATGGTAAAATTGATCATCTGTTTAAAATCTTCTTCGTCTAGCATGTTGTACACTATACATGCAACTACAAAACTGAACCTAGTCAATTATTGGTTCGACTAAAAGAACGAAAAGCTTATGATTTCCTGAAACAGAACATGAGTAATGAGAATGTAAGCATCTTTGGCACAACAATAGTAGTGTGATATCTGAATAATCAAGTGAGTCAACCTGAGGTGGTTTGAAGCAAAACTCTAGCATTTGTGTCTATTGTTTAATCCAGATAACTTTTAGTACATAAGTCAACCCATTAGCTTTGTGGAAATGTAAAGGTTTTTTCCACATTGTTGTCAAATTAAGCTAATGAATGAGTGGAGGACTAACAGCTTCTGTGGCAAAATGTAGAAGAAAGAGCAGAAGTCCACAAGAATTAGGTACAGAGTTGAATCAGAATCTTTTACCTGTTGAGGACAATAGCTTTTGTCCTGGCAGTAAATGACTTTGCTAGTTTATTTGGATCCAGACTCCAATAAGGGGGATCAAGTGCTACATACACCTGTGCATGGAGAAATACAAGTTACAATCAATGGTAGATAGATGGATGTACAATTTATAACCTAAATGAAGGCTTACTGGTACCCCGCCAGCCAACCTAATGCATGTTTCATATGTTTCATAGGATGGATCGAATAAGATGACTTCATCACCCTGGTTTATTACTGGACAAATTAAGAAATGAAAGCAGTAATTATATGATTTGATTCTCAAAAACAAAACAAAGTACTTAATTGAGATCAGTTTGTAAGCTACTTGCAAACATTGCGGCAGCAAAAGCCTCAGATTGACCACAACATACGACGATATCAGTGAGGGGATCGACATCTAGGCCATGCATTTGTTTGAGTTGATAAGCGAGGTAATCACATATTGCTTGAACATGCCTGTACTGATTGAAGTCAGAGCGGATAGCGGAAATGGCAGCGTCTTTAAGGTAGGAAGGTGCAGGGAAATCAGGGAAACCTTCGGCGAGGTTGACGGCATTGCGTCTTTCAGCAAGATAAGAAAGTTGTTGTATGGGTGAACTTGTTAGCGTTTTCGCTACTGAAGAAAGCTTCTGCTCCATCGATCTTATCTTATCTTCTTGCAATTTTATTTACACACTTATGTTAATGTTCGAATTCTATCCTTTTGTCAGTTTGTGGCCGGCAAGGTAACTAGCTGATAACTTGTTTAAAGTACGTCCCTATTGTTTTGCAGCCTAGGTCTCTATTTTAACTCTACAAATAGTAGTTGCAAAGTCTTAAGAAGTTTAAGAGCCTTATCTTTCTATTGTGATTGGAATAGAAACAAAGACCGGAATAGATAAGTGATAAATCTGGTTTAATAAGTGGCGACGGATAGCTAAGAAGTTGCAAATTGGATTGGGTTAGTGAAAAGTGGGTCTGGGTTACAATAACAAAAGAAAATACTACTTAAAACTTGATTTTCGATTTGGACTCCACACAAGTTGAACCCAACAACTTTCACGAGCTTTATAACGTGCTTAGTAGGTGCATGTTTCTCATTTGCCTTCTTATGCCCATTGGCCATTGGTAACCATATGTACTCAAACTTTGCTACTTCTGATTATGGAAAATGTTTTCAAGAGAGGTAGCAACCCTTTATGCAACCGGTTCATGGGTGGAACCAAAGCTGCAAAATAACAGATGCTCATACGGATGATTTGAAGCAAAAGCTGAAATTGCATTGTGGATTATGGATATGCATCATGTTTCTGTTTTGTTACAAATTACAACCCTTTCAGCATTTTGTCACACAAGAATTTTGTCATATCAGCTGTGTACAAGTCAATAAGCAAACCGGCAAACCAACTTGCATATCATCTCTCTATCAGTGAGATCTGGCCAGTACACATGAAACCTAAACTCGCTTTATCTTTTTTTTTTTTTCTATAACCATGGTATCCACCAAGGCTAGAATAAAAAGATCAAATCACCTAGTGTTTTGTGACTAAAGTTACTTTACCTTTATGGCCATCGTGATTTTTTTCTTATTGTTACTGTCACTTCTTCTGAAAAATCCTGTTGCATCCGATTGGTTTCTCTTTTTACATTTTCAACTGTTCAGGAGTACTTTGATTTTTTCTAAATTGGACACTTCAGGTGAGAATTAGTTGCCTCCCCACAATCAAGAGTGTTTCGTCAAATGGACCAAGACAATAGAATAGGACGCAGCAGAATTTATGAAAAGAAGACCGACATAGATACAAATCATGCTTTGTCATTTCTACATTTTACCCCCAAAAGAAATATTTCATGTAGTAGGTGCATCACAAAATAATGACAGAGAACAATAATCGAAGTTAATGCATAACTGAAAAGGAATAGCTCGGTTACAATGAGAAAAACGTATCAAAACTTTAAAACGTATCAGGGTTCTAATATTCTCTAAAAGTTGAATAAAGAAGGAATAAATATAGAGCAAGCCCTCCTTACCACATCATCCTCACTTCTTTGACTTCTTAGATCCCCTGCAAGGGCAAGTCTTGTTAAATTTGTTCTAATAACCACCAAGAGAAAACACATAGCATGTTTGTGGAGAACTTACTGGGCTGACTGGGCTTGGGTGGCTGCCGCTGCTGCAGATTGTACTGGCCTCTCCCCTGGTCCCTGAGAATTGGAGAAAATACAAGCTTAACTCCATGCACTGTCAATTCTACGTAAGACAAATTTGTTGACAACTAACAAACAAAATCATGCAAAAACAACTAGCTCTCCTCTCAAACATGAGAAAACGCCAACTAAATTTACAAATTATTACCTGAGCCAAACGCTCCTCCCTCCTAGCAAACTTTCTTTCCCTACTTGCTTTGTTCTTTGCCCTCCTGGCCTCAAATTGGTCGGACAAGGTCTTCTCTCTAGCCTTTTCAGCCTTTGTTTTGTGAATGTTTTCCATTAGCACACGCTTGTTCTTGAAAACATTACCCTTCACCTTCATGTACATGTCATGATACATGTGCTTGTCAATCTTCTTCGACTCCCTGTACTTGCGAAGCAAGCGCCTAAGGACTCTCATCCTCCTCATCCATAGCACCTTTGTGGGCAACCTAGCCTCTCTAGTACCCTTGCGCTTACCTAAGAAAAGAGTCCTCAATATCAGGAGTCACCGAAACAAACTTCAGCAGCAAAATTTTCATTAAAAGATAAGATTAGGAGCAATGGCATTGTTAAAGCAAGGTTAACATTTCCTCATGCAATATCAATTTCTCTGAAATGAATTATCAATAAACAAACTTAAGACTAAAGCATAAACCACCTTATGAAGAGAAGTAGTATCTCAAAATAAAAGGCATGCTCCAAATACAATATGATAGCTGTTATTTCAAAGAGTAGGACTTACCATATCCAGAGTGACGGCCCTTCCTCTTTGCTTCTTTCATTCTGCGGGCACGAGATCTTGAGTGTATTTTGGTGGGTTTCCTGATGATGAAACCATCCTTGACCAACTTTCTGATATTTTGCCCTGCACTCAATGCATAACAGGGGAATTAGAGGCAACCAATTTTTTAGAGAGTCTGAGAAATATATCATAAATATCATACTGTAAATAGGAATGTAATTAAAGCAATATGTTCATATATTTTCTATGAACTCCAAAACGTTAAGATCATTTAAGTTCACTGATAAAGAAAATAATGTAATACCAATCACCCACATTTCCAATTCATATTCATATTATAACAACACCAAAAACTAACACCGGTATCTTTTTTGCAGTTGTTAAAAAAAGAAGGTCAGGTATCTTCTAAACAAAGTCTAGTATCTTGAAAAACCAAGTGACAGTAAACCATTCCTTGGTCATATATGAAAAACAGGGAAGTTTGATTCAAAAAACTAATCCTCAATCTCAAACTAGTATACATGAGAATGATACTCCATTTCACTTCAACACTCCAAAAAAATTGTAACATTTCTCCTGAATGAATAAATTTGTGTAAGATCGAATTTCTAGTGTGGGAAGATGTAAAATTTGAAACATAATTCTGAAGAAATAAAAAGTTAGTAAAGAAAAAAGAACGTACGAGAGTTGGCCATGGAGATTTCGTTGCCTTCATTGGGGTCAAGCCAAACCTTGCCCCTCCCACACTTGAGGACGCTGGCAGCAAGCCGCTTCTGTAGCTTCAACGACACCATCTTCCTCTCCCTCCCTGCAGTGCTGATAATTATACTTAAATGCGTTAGGGTTTTTTAAAAGCCGTCCAAGGCAAGGCACTGATGCTCCGACTTACAGTTCATGGGCCGAAGTGGGTGACCAAAAAAATAGGGAAAAATTATGTAATTATAATATGAGATTGATAGGACAATGGTTTATATAAGAGTCCGAATACATTACTCCACCTTTATCACAACGTTATAATTTTTTTTGTGTATAATATATCTGGTACAAATATTATTATTAATACATAACATCAACTGTTTCAAACTTAAATTAATATAAATTTGGTATATAGTTATGTATATGATACATAATATATATAATACATAGCTTATATATCGTTTGATATGTATCGTGCGAAGGAGCAATATATACGTAAGTTCTAAAAAATTTGAAATCATTATACTTTGAAAAACTTTCGAAATAAGATGTAACTAGCAACCAAATTGTTAGGATTTTTGTACTTTATTCAAAAAATATTCAATAACTATGATTGTAAATTTAGGGTGAAGAAAGAGACTCACTTGCCTATTACTCTATTTGTGTTTATTTATTTGTCAAATATTTTTTAATTTGGTTTTTATTTATTTATCAAATATTTTCTAATTTGGTTTCTCTTCTTACTTGTTGTTTTTGAAAAATTCAAAAAAAAATCTATTTTTGTCAAGGATAGACATCTCTTTTTATTTACTATTCCAATTTACTTTCTTAATAAATACTAGTCTCACGGCACGTGCGTTGCACGTGTGTATCGTATCATATTGTATACAATATTGTAAAATATAATTAATATTACTAAATCAAAAGCTTTGTCGTAAATAATTATAATTGAAAGAACATAGGACAAGTGATTATAAATGTTTAATACAGATTATCATAGAATTACTTACTTTTTAGATCAAAACGACAAGATATCATTGATACCTTTCAAAATACATTCAATGTTTAAATATGGGGAGATAATGACATTTCTTTAGTAGTATTATTTTTCACTTCACTCAATTATATAAAAAAGTTTAAGCAACAATATAGAAATAAATATCAATATAAAAAAGGTCACCAGAGGCCTTCCTCTTGACGTTATGACCATAAATGATGGACATCATTTAAGTACAATTTTTCTCTTAAATATACATACTTGAAATTTAATATGTGCATGACACTACTATAAATATTTCAATATTTTATCTTTATAAGTACTGTATCTTTTTAAAAAATTATTACTCAACTAATATTTGAGTAAGGCTATCATAGAGAGATAGTTTTACAAAAAAAATGTACTTCTATAGTGAATGTCAACACTGTTATAAGTCGAATGTTATACATACAAAAAATATAACCTCAAAAATTAGTTCTAAAGAAAATTAGGAGATTATAGTGAAATGTTGTTATAACAAATTATAGTTAAATACAGGTTTGAGTGTATGTCAAAGATTTAGCTTGACAAATTCTTTATTATATATATATATATATATATATTCAGTAGCATAATTTAATTTTAATATATGAACAACATTACCTATTGTGAAAAATATTTCATTTCTTTAAGTTTCTACCTTATCTTTACAAAATTGTAGTCTTCTTCTTTTTTCTGTCGCATGCATATCATATGGTTGTTGTCTAATGAAAGTATCAAGTATCTTATAAAAATTGTATGGTGATAAAAACAATAAAAAATTTCAATAAAAAAAAATAACATATGATAAAGTTTTAAGTATTATTTATAGAATTTTTATTTGATTTAAGATAATTTTATGATCAACCACAATTTTCTTAACTATTTTTATATGGCTAGCAAGGAGCGTATCTTGCGACATAACATTTTCTCAGATTAAATTGAACACAAAATATCACAGGAAATTCATGCATAAAAAAATTCATACTCAATACAAATATAAAAAAGAACAAATATATTGAACAATTCATAGCCAATGAAGAAGGAAGACAAAAATATATGTTTATGCTATATTCACTCTAGTGTTTCATTTTTTGAAATCTCAACACTTTACTTTCTCCATTCATTTTTTCTTACATTTTTATCCAAAAACTAATTATTATCATGGCTATATTATCATATTATAATTAAAAGTAAAATATGTTTTTGAAATAGTGTACTAAACATCAAAACTAATAATTCAATGGACTACGTTGATGCCCGTTGTTTTAGCAAAATTAAGAAGAAATTTCTTCATTTGAGGGTAAAAATATTTTTTTAAAAATAGAAAAAAAAAAAAATATCTTACCTCAATCATGTGCCCTTTTTCGTATTTTTTATTACTATTGTCTCACAACTTGATCAATTAATATTTTTTTTAGAAAAAATAATTCACGATGTGTGTATTCGACAATTTTTACTCATTATGTGAACACAAATTATTAAGTTCTCTCTCGATTGAAAACACAAAAGAAATTAATTAAAGCATCAAAATAGTAGAATGAAATGAAAATCCCCTTGCACTATTTATAGAACTTTTCTGTGTGAAGCAAAGTTCACAGTTAATTGCACATTTCTCTATTCTCTTCTTCTTTTCTTGAATAGAAAGTCAATACCTAAATTCCAATGATAAGAGCATCAGCGAAACATATCAATGGCTTAGGGATGAATCATTGATGAAACTGTTAAATGATCTCAAATAGTCACAGAAAAGAGATCCCCAAGAATTTATAAGGAGTGGATCGTTGTGATTTATGACCAAAGAAAGATGAAGGTTGAAATTGTTGTGACTATTTGTAGGAAATAAGTCTTTTTTTTAATAAATAAAATATGTAGGTTAATTAAAAGTGTATTTATATTTTAAAATGATACAAATAATATTGAAGTATGTATGTGATGAAAATCGTAAGAGGAAAATACAAGTATGAATTGATGAATAAGTTGCTACAATTTATTCACCAACTATTTCTTATGTAGTACCTCGAGTTTCGTTGAATTTCAAACTTGATCAATTGTTGCAAATAACACTTGAAATTTTTTAAGAAGATGAAGAGTAGAAAACTTGAAAAACTGTAGTATAAAAGTGAGAGGAAATACTTATATTTATAGCTAACAAATAGTGTTATGAATAGGTGTTAATTGTGCCTTATCAGAAAAGTCACAACCCTTCGAAAAAGGCACTGCTCATCGAAAAAGTCACAACCCTTTGAAATAGTTACAACTTATCATAAAAGACACAATGCTTTGAAAAAGTCACAATCCTTTGAAAAAATCACAACCCTTCTGAAAAGTCACAACTCATCGAAAATGTCACAACCCATCAAAAAAGTCACAATTCATCGAAAAAGTCACAACCCTTTAATGTGAAAAAGTATCTATATTTAATATTATATAAGTAATTAATTAAATTAAAATAAATAAATTGTGTATTTTTTTAATTAAAGGTATAGTAATTCATTTTTAAAAGTTCATGCTTTTGAGATAGTATAGAAGATAGATAGATAGATAGATGTCAAGTCAAAATTCGATAAGAATAAGAATCACCAATTAGCTATTGGACGATAGATAAGTATAAGTATACAATGAAATTGGTCAAACGTAGATAAATGGTTGGCTTTTTTATGCTATCAAGAGACAATGACATTCTTTCATGCTCAATTTCAAGTTTTACTATATACACTAGGGAACATATCCGTGCTTCGCGCGAGGATTAATAGATATGTGTTAGAATGCTTTTTATTTTGGATTAATTATATCATTATATTATTTGAGCATATAATTATCTTTTCATTTGAAATGATGATACATTGAAACTTATCAAATTTAGTATCTATTTAATGTGAATAATACATTCTTAATGATTTAGTGAATGTGTCACAAGCTTACTCCTATTTTTTTTTTGTAAAGTTTTTGTAAAAACGAAGAATTAAATTCTATTATTTTCATTGCTAAAATATATAAATACATCAACAACGGCCCAACATTCTTTATTAGATTGATGTTTAGAGAATATATTCTCTAATCATAATTTATTTCAGCTCCCTATTACATAGAAACCAATACATGAAAGACGTCATGTCATTCTTTGTTTGTTTGATCTTGTGAAACTCCTTTGTATATATATTTTTTCAATTGCTCTTGTTCCTTTCTGAAATATACAATTCGCTCTTGCATAATATTTGCATACATCACTTTAACCGATTTGCTTGATTGTTCAATTGTATCTGTATTCAAAAATAAATATTTAGAAGAACAATTTAATATAGTCATGAATATTATCATTAATATTTTACCTTGACAATTCTCTGAACTAATTATTTGGGGACGATCCTTATATTTTTTTATCCATTGTAGTACTTTTGTATAAGTATTTGTCAAAGTCAAACTAAAGATAGAGTATTGCAATAAATGCTAAGTTCCATATAATAATATTGGATATTGAAAAACTAACCTCAATTAACCACTATGAGTCGATGGTGACTATGAAGATAAATGGTGTGTGTGGATCTTTATTATTTTGTTTGTGGTATTTATACCACTTTTTTGATTTATTGGTTGTGCTACCATTTAATTGTATGAATTAATTATTTGGATTTGTTAAATATTTGTGTAAAGATAAGTGTGAAAATTTTGTAAATAATTGGAGGAAAGTTGGGGATTCGTATTGTTTTTATTTATTATGAAATATATGGTATGAATTTATTATGGAGATATAGTAAATAAAAAGGTGTAGAGAAATATATATAGATAAGTTTTCACATTGATCATGTAGATCAACGTGAATATTTTGAAATTAAAAAATAAGTGTATTTTACAACTTTTTCCATTGATTGTAATCTCCATTAATTCTTTTAAATAATGAGATTATTTATGAAATTGTTAAATCTTGATGTAAAAATAAGTGTAAGACATTTTGAGAAAGAATAGGCAGAAAGGTTGAATTTATATTTTTTTTATTAATTCGGGTAAAGTTGTAGAGAGTATTGCGAGAGAGCTTGAGAGTCTTTGTCAGAGGGTAAAATATGAGGTACACACTTGCTTGTGTTACTAATTTGTTATATAAATAAAGGGAAAGGTGGACAAAAATTGCTTAGTATGGTGTTATTGTATAGAAAGTAATCCACACATATTAGATCATGATATGGCGCTACATAAATCTTGGTATTTAAAAGATTTTTATAGATTTAATTAAAAATACTACTAAGATTTTCAAT